>OZ037788.1:1156306-1261306 GCA_964035525.1 Porites cylindrica | reverse complement strand
GGCAACCCCCGGCAGTTTTGCTTCAACGCAGTTTAGATTCATCTTAAACTTGCATTGGGTTGTATAATTCTCACCTAAAGCAGCTTGTAGTAATTCCAAATAGGATTTCCTGCGTGTTTGTCGAGCTATGTCCAGCGGCGTGTCATCTTCTCCTCCAAGAACTGTTGGTGATGCACCATACTGGAGAAGAACAGATGTCAACTGAACCTTGATGTCATGAAGACAAAGACCTCTTAGTATAAGATGAAGAGGCGTGTCTCTCCTAAAATCTTTGGCATTGACCTTGCTGTTAACATCCAACAGCATAATTGCACTCCTTACTTTACCTACAGTAAGATGACCAACAGATTAATACCATGACAGTACTACAATACCTAATCTTGAGCCTGATCATTATAAGTTTCAGGGAAACTACCCACCTACCCCTCCCCTAAGCTTACATTTTTCTTTATGTTTGAAGTAGGTGTTAATGTTGGCTTAGGGGAGGGCTAGGTGGGTAGTTTCCCAAAAACGTATAATGGCCTTGCTTGTTTTCTTTCAAATCTTTTATTTTTTAATGAAATCATCGCTTGTAGATCAAGAATAATTTTTGGTATTGTTACTATGACAGAGATGGAAACAAATAGGTGAAGAATTGTGAAAGCAAAAGGTTAATAAGGACCAATCAGTAAAACAATTATTGTTTTACTTATTATAATGGGACTCTGTGTGTGTGATATCACTTTTTTATTATAACATGTAAAATAATTGAGGATTGTGTCATAAGATTAGAGTACCGGTACATGTACCTTGCATACAAGCTTCATTAATGTCGCAGTTCCTTTAGCTAGGCTTTGCAATAAAGTGTAATAAAACAAGACAACAAACGTATGGCTTAATGGGGGGAACACCGCTCCGTGATCGGCGTGGTGGACGACTTCCATAGCATGACCATAAGGCCTTACTTATCTCCCCAGCACTACTAGATTTACGCGAGCCGGGTCGGACAAGTTCAGGTAGGTCCAAAAGAAACAAACTTAATATGGCCATGGCACTACTAGCTGAAACCTCCGGCCAGCATCGTGTAACTTAATGGAACGGTGTAGGCAAATATTTTGTTCTAGGAACTTTATCTTATCAGCACTATGAGCCGATTCCGCTGGCACGTGCTGGAATACAATCAAATATAAAAGTTTGCGTTAAAATCAAAGCTTGGGGAAGTCGCAGGTAGAGACTTAAACCAAAGGCAAAAGAAAGCGGTGAGCCCGTGTTTATTAGGAACAACAACAAAGCCTCCACAGGGAGAAGGAAGGAAGGAAGGGGGAACTTTCTATAAAGGTGATATGACTTTTTTAGATCTGACTTTTTTCAAACCTAAACTTGAAAATAGTAGAGAGTGTAATAGAAATACCTCGCACACAAGCTTCATGTAAAGGTGTTCTCTGCTGATGACTGACTGCATGTGGGTCTGCCCCTCGAAGAAGAAGTTCTGACATTATATCATCACGTCCTTCGTATGCAGCTTCATGTAACGGGGTGTGTTTTCCTGCATTAACACTGTTTACATCAGCCCCCGCCCTGATTAATAACTTGACGCAATCAAGATATCCCTGACGAACAGCAATATGGAGAGGTGACCATGGTTCATAGCCAGAAACTAGTTAACAATAATAAAGACAAACAATAAAATTTGAATCACTCTTCTGGCTGTCGAGATGAGTTAAACAACTTTCCAAAAGTCATAACTGGCCGGCCGGACAATGGCTGCACCGCTCATTTTGAAAATGAAGTAGGCTTTTTCCAAGAGTTTTTGATGAAAAACGATTTCCTTCGTGCATACTATTTAGCATTTGACTGATCTGGCTGGATAGCTTTCATTAAAAGTAACATTCTCATTATGAAGGGAACGTCCTTGCCGGTCTAGACTACGAGTAGTCCCCCATTTTTCGTCAGGGATAGTAGAGCTAGCGAAACGCGAGGGCGCGTGAAAATCACCCCACGCGAGAAAAGGCGACACGTGGAGGGGAGAGAGAAAAATGAGGGACTACAGACAAAGCCCAAGCTTTTGACCCTTCACGGCCGACTGATTTTGGAGTGTGAAGTTCGTATCCCCTTCCAAATCAATTAAGCGCATCCAATGGCATCCCTTCCCTTATTGAGCTGTCATTGCTCTTGTCATCGGTAAACTGCAGGGGATGTTTATTACAAGCAAAAGAAAACCCAGACACTAATTTTCTTCACGGCTGTTTCGCGTGAAAAACTTGATAGTGTAGGCAACACACGACTTTTACTCATGCCAAAATGCTGCTTATTCCAATGAATTTTTTTCTCTGACAGGTAGATTGTGCTCTGGAGGAAAACGTTTTGACTGAGCAAATGTGATTTTTGCCGCTTATTTCATACTGAGAGGTCGTGACATGCATATTAATTTTCTGCGGTTATTGTCTATGGTCGGCATGATTTGCCCACTGATGCAAGAGCATTTTCTTTGACCTCTTTTGAAAAGTAAAGCTCTTCAATGCGGCTAAATAAGGGTTTTGGGTTGTTTAATTTCTCCGGCGATTGCCTCCTGGATCTGAATAATTTAAAGCGATTTTCTTTTTAACCGTGAATGGGACGGTTTCCTGCAATGTTTTGTCATGCTGGGCCAAGCTCGTTAGCGTTTTTAGCAGGACGGATAGTGATATCCAAATCTCGAAGAATGGATTGCAGCTTAAACTAAAACTACATTAACTATGGAGAATTGCGATGTGACTCAGTCATGACTGCTCATGAATTTTAACAGCCGCTTGTTTTTCTGGAGATAATGTGAGTCTTTGGGCTGGAGCACGTAGTTCGTCCCTTGGTGATAACTTTTGAATTAGCTTAACAGACTGTTCTGTTATTTCCAATTTGTGATCACGCAAGACCATGGTTTCGGTTCTCCACACGAACCTCATCAGTTGCTGAGTTGGCTTTCTGCTTAGTTGCTTCAACAAGAGCAACTCTAGTTATTTGTTCTGTGCTGTTATTTGTTTTGTAAATTGTGATTATGTTGAGTGTTGATAGCGGCTGGCGCGTTTTTGACAGATGCTGACAGATTTCCATGGAAGGGCCAATCACAGTTTTGCGTTGTGAGAGCAATGCATTAGTTCAAAAGCCTGGGCTTTGTCTGTAGTCCCTCATTTTTCTCTCTCCCCGCCGCGTGTCGCCTTTTCTCGCGTGGGGTGATTTTCACACGCCCTCGTGTTTCGCTCGCTCTACTATCCCTGAGGAAAAATGGGGGACTACTCGTAGTTTATTGCCGGTCAGTTCTGACAAATGGAAACCGCCCTTAGTTTGACTTAAAGCTCTCTCCTCAGCCTCTACAGAGGCTAAATGACATGTTATTGTATTTCACCTGCCCAAAGTGAGAGCAGGCACAAAAACCAGTGCCCGCGCTCACTTGCACCATGCCCCTTTAAGCCTCTGCAGAGGAGGCAGGCTTAAAGAATGCTAAATCCCTAGTGTGATGTCCTCATGGATCATTCTTTGTGTAGTTTTTATGCCACATTTACTGAAGATAAAGGTCCTTGCTATAAGGAGATCACCTCTTGACATATTGACTACAATTTATTTAGTAAGAAGGGGTGATCTTCTTAATTTTAACATTTTTAACGTTAAGGAGGATGGGCAATAATGAAAGGGGCACGTATAATTTGTCTATTTACAGTAATATTGATGCAATTGTCCACATTCCAGCTTATCCAGGGCCTCAAAAATACAACCTGTTAATTAAGAAAATAAAAATGTCCCACAAAATTTGTAACGCCCAGCACTGGAGAGATCATTCGTCTTCCCTCTGTTCTCCCCATCAGTATCTTGATGTTCAGTACCAAAATGGTATTCTAAGTTACTTCACACAATCATAGCCTGAGTAAACAGCATGCCACCACTGGTTTCCCTATAAAATGACATGTGAGAAACCAGCACAGACATTCCATTCAATACTTAGTGATAATGCATCACTACCCAAATCTGAGTAGTGCTGATTGGCTAAAAATTAATTTGCTTCAACCAATCAAAAGCACTTGTTGACCTAGATCGGGGCAGATGATGCATCATCAGTATGGAATTTCTGCGCTTGTTTCTCAGACATCATTTCGTGGGGAAACCACTGGTGGTATCATGATATGTCAGCTGTTTTCTCAGGACCAGTCTCAGGCTAACACAATAATGGCTTGACTTACAATAAAATAATTATGCAAAGTAATCACTTACAATGTTGTGGGTTATTTACTGGTGCTCCTGCATCTATTAACAGTTGAGCCAGCTCATGAAATCCTCTCTTACAGGCTTCATGAAGGGCATGCCTCTTTCTTTGAGTTGCCACAGATGCTCCTGCCTGCAGCAACAGTTTCACAATTTCAACATATCCAAAAGCTACTGCCCACATGAGTGGTGACCGATTAAATCTGTCCACATCATCTAAAGTAGAGCCAGCCCTAATAAGCTCTTCCACCACATCAAGATGGCCTAATGATGCAGCTAGATGGATTGCCCCTTGTTCGCTTACATCTGCACAATATAATAAAAAAAAAACATTAAAAAAGACTAGAATGATAAAAAAAAACTAGTGTAAAAACTGAATCTTTGGCCATTACTGTTTAAATCAAACATAAACTTGAATAAGCATTTATGCCTATATTTTCTTTCACATTTTCCTATAAAATCAACTCATTTGAGAGAATTAATAAAATGATCACCTAAGAGAAAATGCTTTGATCTTTTATCAAATTCTCAACACATTCTTTAAGGAAATATATAGAGATAAGTTTGGAGAATTTGGATGTGGATATTGGGGCTTAAAGGGTTAAAGGTTTGGAAGTGCAGTAGCCTAACATATGGTAATTGCAAGGGATTCAGAGCAAAAGGTTCTAGTTTGAGCACTTCTTGGGATCACACTGAGGGTACAGTTAATCTGAGATGGACATGGTTAGCATCCCATCCAGGAAGTAGAAATGTTCCTAGTACCTTCATTCTATGGAAACAGCTGGGATATTAGCTAGCTGCACAAATGGACCCCTTGGCTGCTAGCTGGAACACAGGCTTTATTTTACCTTTACCACCATTGAAGATTAAGGATTAATAACAGCGTAACAAATAAATTTATCCATAATGCTCGTTATTCAAGGCAGTAAGGAATGTTCCACCCCTTGGTTTGATCATATATACCTTTCCGATTAACATCAGCTCCAATCTCCAAAAGAAACTTTACCATTTCCAAGAAACCAGCCCTTGCAGCATGGTGCAAACCAGTTTCTTCTCGCTCTTCTGCAACATTTGGATCCACCTTCTCAACGTCATAAATCGTTTTTGCCTAAGTAAATGTCCAAACATATTCAGAATTTTAATTAAGTGCTGCAAAACCATAGAAAGAAATCAGTTTGAGTAGATGAGATTATAACCCAAAGTAGCATAACTTAGAGTAATGATCTAGAGAGGGGGTAATGTTGCCTAAGATGGGAGTTCCTTCAAACCCTGATCTTTTATACAGACCATTGGCTGTGTCCCTTTGAGTGTTAAATCAAGGATGTAGACAGTATATTTTGTAACTTATCTCCTGTTTAGGCTTATTCAACATTTATCTACTGACTAAAATTATGTGTAATTAGCGTGCAAAGAAAGTTGTGTCTGATAGTGGATTTTGCTATTGGGCTTGTGATTTTTGTTCTTAACTTGCCTGATCGGCAAGTGCTGTTTTCTGGGGAAATTCAAATTTTGAAGGATTGTAATTAATCCTGCTAATCAAAACGAGTTTTGGGGCTAGCTGAAATGACTTGTGGGCTAGTACATGCTAGCTACAGCTTGCCCAAATGGCAGGCTGTGAAACTGACTTTCTTTGCACCCTGGTAATGAGTTTCTGTGAAACATTTGAACCCAGGGGTCATTTCATAAGTAAGTGGAACATAATATTATGATCATCCGCGTGAGTTAAGTCCTGAATAGGACTTTTGTGGATGACAGAGACTCATGTTTCAACAACCTGCGCAGTAGTCATCTTCAGAGTCAAATTCACATTGACAGCTATTCAGGACTACACGCAATCACCCTGACAATCGTATATAAGCTGACTCTCTCTTAATGGACACCTCTAAAAGACAGACACCTCTGTAAAATGGACACCTGGAGTCCATCCTTGCCTTTCTTTACTCCCTTTATTTGACTCTCTATAAGACGGTCATTTCTCTAGATATAGTTTTCTACTATTCATTGGTCTTGATTTTCAACAGGCAGTGATAAAACTGCCTCCTTTTTAGATAAATAAAAAGATTCAAAGTACTAAATTAAATAATATTATTAGCTAAGCCTAATAATAATATTAAAGGGGCCGTGTCACGGCTGTCCAGTTGATTTTGTTTAATTACTATAGCCCTCAGTCGCTATGGAACTTAAAGTAAGCAAAGAAATTACTTGTAAATGACACAAGCAGAGATTCGAGACAAACAAATATGTCTCCTGAGCATTATTCTTGAACTTCAAAAAAGGGGAGATCAACGTAACTTTCAAAAATTGTTAGGTTGAACAGTTTTCAAAAACCCTAATTTCAATCCGTTTCAATAATCTTCTTCAGTTTTGCCCATCCGTGGCATCTGTTGTATCTGTTGTGTTATTTTAACCTTCCTTTAATGTTTTATTTTTAACGGGCGTTTTGTAATTACCTAATTTGGCTGAATTTCGTGACACAGCACCACCATGAAAATCTGTTTTCTTACTTCATCCAGTTTCCCTTCACGTATAGCCGTCAAAAATGGGATTCCTCCAGTATAGGTAGTAGGTGGCATTGGTCGCCGAGAAGGAGGCGGAGGAGAAGCAAGAGCTGCAGCGAAGGTAAGATCTGCAGGATCTACCATTGGTAGATCGTATCTGAATGTATCTACCATGATTTCACAGATAAGGGCCAAAATCGACTGCGCCTGAGTTTCTTCACTAAACCGTTTCGAGAGTTGATATCAAGTTAAACGGGGGTCAGCATGCACTTGTCCGTATAAGAAAAATAATGCCCACTCACTCTTATGGTACCTGTAATAAATTCTCACTGCACTTTCGAGAAAAATTCCTAAAATAAATCTGATTTGATTTCCGAGTGATTTACGTAAATCGATTTACTCCGTTCCAGTCCCCAACCTAAGTCGATCGACTGGGGATTGAAGGGGGATGTGGGGAGAACAAAACCAAGCAACCATCATTCTTAGTCTGTGCCACCAGGCTCTCAGATATCAGGGACGTAGCGAAAGTCAAACAAGCCAAGCGAAAGTAACAGCCACTTGCGTGATCTGGGGTAACAGACCCCCGGAGGGGGTTACTTGGGTTAATTTTTTGCTGGGTATGTGCCGCTGGCCTCTCAGAACCCCTACCCCATAGTTTATGCTGTGGCCATATTATAGACCCAATCTCAGTCACTTTGGGAAAAAAGCAATTTTTGCAGTCGCTTTCTGTTAACTTGGTCACCCTAAAATGAACTGACACATCTGCTAAAATGGTGTAAATCTTTCTGTTTTAAATTCCCTACAGATCTGATTTTTCTGACTCCCAAAAACCTGAAAATGTGCTACCCCATTCTAGTAACTCTTATAAAAACGCAACCCCATAATAGTCACTCCAGTCGTGAAAATGCGACCCCAATCAGCGGCACATATCCATTAGCCTACTACCAGGAAGTATCCCCTGAAAAGGCCACTGTTTTCTAAAGGCATAAGGGATACGTACTACGATAAGTGTGCAGACCGCGAGATGCTTGTCGTACCCTCACTAAACTGGGTGTTGATTACAGGTTTGGTATTTTGTTGTCTATTTCAGTGAGGTTTCCTTTGTAATTTAGGGGCCAATAAGTTTGAGTCACACCTAGAATTGTCTTCAGGGCCGGGGGTAAGGGGTTGAATTCTAATTTCCCGAGAGCAGGGATGTCCGCATTGCGGCAGCGCGCGCGGGAGTGGGGGGGGGGGGGGGGGGGAGGGGAGTGTCTGAGTTAATAAGGAAAGCTCGACTGCTTACATTCCCTTTTTTTTCCAGTACCCCTGTCGCCCGATCATGATCACTTATTCGCCGACTTGGTTACCACCATAGAGCACGAGCTTGAACATCCCCTCTCACCGCCGCGTCTCCCCTTTCTCGTGTGAGGTGATTTTCACGCGTTTCGTTCGCTCTACTATCCCTGAGGGAAAATGGGGGCTACTCGTAGTCTAAGCGTTCACTATCTATGACATCAGTCTTCTTAACTGTCCGTGATAAAAGTGTTTATAGGCATATCCAGGATCCTGACATATCCGTAAGGAGGGGTTCGACCGTATTAGACTCTCGGACAAAAAAAGTCGAAACCAGCGCAACGCGTCTGACGCGTGACACTGAAAAAAATCTATTTACACACTCGATCCTGTGACGCCACCAGGACTCAACTGGTGGTGGCGGGTAGCGTGAATCAGTGTTATTTCCGGCATGACAAAGATTTACTTCTGGGTTTGAAACGTGTATAGATGTTTTTTTATGGACTAGGAAAACACTGCTGTTATTTTACCATTTGTCAAGGATATAATCCACCGGAATATCTAAAATTAAAATGACACGCATCAGATGGCTGTAACGGGAGACTAAAAGCACTGTTGGTAACACTGGAGATGCGGCCTCAAGGAAATTTTGAAACATTGCGTCGGCGCTGCGACTTATAGATAAAATTCGACAGTGTTGTGACTTTAAAGTCATGGATTCGGGGATTGAAACGAACGACAGCACAAGTGAAGCTGATAAACTTTCAAAGGTAAGATTAGTGATGTTAATTCTTCCTTTCTCAGATTCTCTTAACATCAGGTCCTAGAGTAACAGGTTGGCCGACAAGTATTTTAACTGCCGGATGATTTGTCCCATGAAATGTGCCGCTACCTTATCTAATTAGAGGCGGGAGCATTTTTTTAAAACAGATTTTCATTTCCTCGATCTCTCAAATTGATGATCCAATTCGCATACAAGACGGCTCCGATTTGCTTGGGAATCAGCGCGGACTTCTATTCACAGATCAAAAAATAAGCAAGATATCCAAGTTCTTTTCACAGTGAGCTTGAGAAGACAGGTCAAATGTAGCGGAAGGAATGAGAGCACGAAGATAAGGAATATATCTTATAATTTAGTTTTGTGCTGTGAACATGATCATAAATTTTTCTCTTTCTCTCTATACGTCACGTTTTGTTTTTTGGAATAATGTCCCCTCTAAACAGTTGGTCTACTAGCATACAACAGATACAACTTGTTTCTGGAAGGTCTTAGCGGTTCCTCTGATCTTCCTGTCCCAAAACGGAATACGGTAGTCTTGTTGACACGTACGATTTCCGGTACCACTGCGGCTACAATAAAACCTCTATTAAGCGGACCCCCCAGTTCAGCGGACACCCTCTATTAAGCGAACACTAAGCCAGGTCCCGAAATTAACGTCTTATATTTTCCTTTATAACGAATCCCTATTCAGCGGACACCTCTATTAAGCGAACGCGGACACTAAAATAAATTGGATTTGGCTAATTTTTATCGTTAACAACTTCTATGAAGCGGGCACCGGACTGAATTGACAATAGTAGTACAGTGAAACCTCTAAGGACACTTTCTGGACCTTCCCAAGTGTCCGCTAATAGCGGGCGTTTGTTAATGATTAACATTCAACGGTTACTCTGTAATAAAGTTCCATGTTGTTAACTAAGGAAGCTAAGGAAGCTCTGCTGTACTTCGTGCAAGACTTTAAGGTGAACTTTGATCGCGGATGACCATCATACGGTCGGATATCGGTCTAATCTACAGTTTATTGACAGCTAAATGTATTGATTTATCTTTATTTTTCGACTACAATACATATTTCAAGAACGTAATCTAATACTGCTATTGTCAATTGAGTCGTACTGCAGTCGATTATTAAATAAAGACAAATCAATTCATTTAGCTGTCATTAAACTGTAGACTGGAACGATATCCGCCCGTATGATTGTCATCCGAGATCAAAGTTCACCTAAAAGTCTTGCACAAATTAAAGTACAGCACAGCTTCCTTTAGCTTTCTTAACAACACGGAACTTTGTCACAACACAGAGTAAACGCTGAATGTTAATCGTCAAACCTCTATTAGGCGGACACCCTCTATTAAGTTGACACTTGGAAAGGTCCCGAAGGTGCCCCTCTCATACAACTGAGGAAGCGGCGCGGGCCCTCTTCCTCCCTACCCCCCCCCCCCCCCCCTCCTCGATCTCCCTCCCCGCAAGAGAGCTCAAGAGAGCTCTCTTGCAGGATTAGGCACACGATGTGGAAGTGTTCTCCTTCCAGCCTTCTCAATTGGTTTGGCCGCGTAAGAATTCATGATAACAACAAGATGAAACCCAATCTGAGCCTTGTTCACGCACAAAATGGAAAACAATTTTCACGGAAACAAAAGGTTTCTGAAAGCCTCAGAAACATCTCTTGCCGTCCGGAAGCACGAAATGTTTCCTCCTTAAATATTTCGAGTGAGCGCAAATGAGGAAGCACACAACGGAAACACTCCTTCCTCAAAGAGTAATTTTTTTCCGAGGTAGAGGTTGGGGGAGCGGTAGGGAAGGGCTCTGCTTGAGGTTAATCATATATCTTTTGAGCCTTCTTTGCTTGATGGTTAAACAAGTTCATGTGGTATATATGTGTTTTCTTTCAAAACGAAGCAAAACGAAGAACGTACTGGTAATTTAGGCTTGTTGGGGGAATGCAAAAAATATTTTTAAACAAATCTGGGCTCCTGGAAAAATACATAATTTAAGAATACGATTGATTACAGGGCTATAGTGTATTTTTGACTTTTGGTAGGCCGCAATCTCCGAAAAAAAGCCCTTGAAAACCAATGTTCAAAAATAATTCTCAAGTGATCGCGTAACCGCTGAAATTGACTGTGGGTGCAGCTCAGTTAAGAGCGCGCGCACAGAATTTGACGCGCGCTAAACACGTGTACTCGCATCACACAATGACGGTTAACGTGGAATCTGCGTCAACCAATCAGCGCGAAGCATTAGCAGGTATCTTGGCAGTTCGTTGAGAAAACATGTCTTGAAAAATAGTTTAATACTCTAGAGAGTTTACAGTTAAGAAAACGCTCCTGTACTGAAGGTTGGGATCAGTAAAAATGGCAACTCTAACAACAAATTTTGTTCCACAGCCAGCGGTTCATAAATCTACAGCGGATCGATCGCTAAAGAAGTCAAGAAATGCTAAAGATATGCCTTTACCGGAAGTACCAAAAGTCATAGATAACGGAAGTGGGAAGCGATACTTTCGAGGCAGATTGCTTGGAAAGGTGAGTATTGTGCCGCAGATTCTTTGTTAGACTTAATCATTACATTAACGCCGCTTCAATCTATCTTTTGTAGCTGTAGGTAAACATCTGAAACGCCATTTTAATGGAAAATTATAGAGCTGTATTATCTTACAAAGCTGTTCGTTCTCTTTCATCTTACAGTCACTGTGTAGTGCTTTCTAAAATCTGTTCATGCAATCGTCGATCTGAAATAATTGCTTAAAGAGCTGATTTTCAAATTAAAGCGAGAAAAATTGTAGTTAACTTGTCATTTGCTGCACGTCAGTGGATACTGAACTTCTGAGTGAATTTTCCGGGAAGATTGTGTATCCCGACACCTTATTTTATATGTAATATTTCTCAGAACTTTCGGACCAAGATGTGGTCGAGTTAATGATATGATATTATTGAACACAACTTCAATAATTGAATAAACTTAAAGTATCGATCAGAGAACGGACAAGAAAGAAAAGAAAGGTCCAAAGCGCAGTCGTCGTTGTTTGTTTTTCTTATTATGAGCTGTAGGTGGGGTCTCCACCCATGTTCTTGAACAGGTCTTTGTGGTTCAGTTGGCCAATTTCTGTACTCACAAAGGAAACTGTTTCGTTTAAGTAAGGAGAAAGAAGTTATTATTCGATAATACATGCAATACTAGCGTGCTTATAGCTTACTTGGATCTTTCCCACCTGCTTTCTCCAATAATTAACACCAAAAGAAAAGATTTAGGTTGCATATCTTTTGTATGACATACCTGCATGTGCGCAGCATAAGTTGCAGCAAACTTGTTCGGTAATACGTAGCCTGCGAACGAACAGCAGTCGGCTCTCCTCGCTCCTCGCCGCTTAGGACGTTTCCCCAGGAGGGGCGAAACATCCCTAGCGCAGGCTTCGAAATCACACTTGGGCGAAATTGTTACAACACTCCCGACCTGCTTGAGTAATTCAGTCGCTTTTGCTTATATTTATACGGTTACTTTGCCGCTTTTATTTTTGCGATAGTGTAAGATCGCCAAATACCTATTATTCACCAGCATGAATAGAGGGTTTTTTGTCCAAGTATCAAAAAGCAGCACCTTGTCCAGCCTATTGTATAATTCTTTCATATAAATTATGTCCTAACGACTTCCACACGCTGGTTCCGTTCACCCACTAGAGCACTCACTTGTCTTAGCAGACATGCTTTATTGCAATATAAGAAACTAGTTCTGACCATTTATAGCTAAGGAATTTCTTTTCACCTATTTTTTAAAAACTAATCTTCGTCATTTTCACCTCGAAACGTGTTACAGTTCAACTATGCGATCATAACAATTAAACTCGTTCTAATGTGTTTGTTTTGACACTCAGGGCGGGTTCGCTCGTGTCTATGAAGTCACAGACATGTCAACGAACAAAGTATACGCTCTCAAAGCTGTGCCAAAAGTAAAACTCTCAAAATCTGCGGATAGATACAACAAGGTAAGATCTACTTTTTAGCGAAATGTAGCCTATGTTCCCTGTGTTGATCTTTATTCAAACAAATTGCTATTTTCCGGCAAGAAGCAGAGACCATGCATATAGCAAGTGCACGCGGACACGAAGTATAAATTCTTACCTCAAACCCAGACCACTTTTCAGACTTACAGAAAGAGTGAGATCTGGACAGGAGATAAGTTAAGTGTTAATTCTCAACACCTCTATCGTTCCTGTAGTTCACACGTACAGTATGCTCCTTTGTAGATCGAAACAGAAATCGAGCTGCACAAGAGTCTTCGTCAAAGACACGTAGTTGGTTTTCATGGTCATTTCGAGGACGAACAGCATGTCTACATATTATTGGAACACTGCAGCCGTAAGGTAATGATGAGGAAGTATAGTTTGTGCGTGAAAAAGAATAACATTTTGGGTGAATACTCGTCGTTTTTAAGCCAAGCCTTATTTACACCTCGACTGAGTAAACTTGTATCGAAACGACGGGTAAAACATAAGCAGTTTTCAGTTTACGTACTGCAAAAAATATATATTTTGTTGTTGTTTTGGTTTTAATCTGTTTGTCAAAAAGGCTGCTTACTCTTTTTAATTTTGAAAACTGTGGAAGGAGGCCAGTCTCTTAATCAATAAACTGATAAGAAATTAATGATGATTTAGTGAATACTTGCATGCTGTTGCAGTGGAATTCGGAAAGGCATAACCGGAGCTCCACTCGGATTTTAAACCCCTCATAATAAGGGTGAAAAACCAAGATTAAACAACCCGGCTGCAACGGCTCGTATGTGGCGTTGACCCCGGGCGTTTGGCGTATAATCAACGTACTGTTCGAGATGAAGAGTTTACTTGTGTTTTTTTTTTTCCTACTTTATACAGTCCTTAGTACAGACTCTCAAAAATCGTGGCAAGCTCACAGAACCCGAGGTACGGTATCTTATGTTCCAAGCCGTTCAAGCATGCTCGTATCTGCACGCTCAGCGGGTCATACATCGCGACATCAAAGTCGGCAACTTTTTCCTCAATGCCGACATGGAATTGAGACTTGGAGACTTTGGTCTGGCAGTGAGGCTGAAGGAAGAAGAGAAAAAGATAAAGTAAGTGAGGCGGTTATGAAGGGGAGGGGCAATGGCGAGAACTAGACAATGACGCTGCTTTGCTTGCGCTTTCGCAGCTTTCTCGCTCATTTGCGCGTTCACCATACAAAATCGCCAGCTATGTATGCTACATTTCTTTGAGAAAATTCTGTTGAAATTCTGAAATCGTAAATTCATTCTTTAGCAGGATTATGAGAAATCCCAGTTTTAATAGGGATCAAGATCCCAACGATTTAAGTTTTGGCACAAAAACTTGCGTGGATGTGGTAGATCTGGCGAATACGCCCAAGGGACACACTCCTTTGTTGGCGATCTTCCGCAAAGGAAAACCCACAACCTAGTAACGTATGGAATCCATCAAAGAGACGCGATCCACAAAAGATAGAAGCTAATTAGATAACTATGTTCATAGAATTCCTGAGACGAATTATAGTTTTCTAACCGAGCTCGAGCTGACTTTAATTACTTTAAGACTTCTTTTATGTCAAAATTAACATAGTGTAGGTCACTCGCTTGTTAAAATGTGCGCAGAAAGATTTTGGCTTCAAAGGGTTTATTTCATTATTGCACAGGGAGGGCAACAATCATAATCATCATCGCAGAGCACTGCATGACGACTAAAGTATAATTTCTTTGTTTTCATTTTGTTTCAGGACGATGTGTGGTACCCCAAACTACATTGCACCTGAAGTGTTAAGTAAAGAAGGCCATAGTTATGAAGTGGATACTTGGGCTTTAGGATGCGTCATGTAAGTCACATTGAAGGTCATCCCTTTATTTTCCCAAGTTTCTTGAGAGGCTTAAAAATCGTAGGTAATTTACCGACGTGTTTGCTTGTCACTGTATACGTTCTTTTTCTTCTTTCACAGGTACACTTTGCTAGTTGGGCATCCCCCATTTGAAACAAAGTCGTTGCGAGAGACCTACAACAGAATACGAAACAACGAGTATACCATTCCCTCACGTATTTCAGACAACGCTGCTAAGCTCATTAAAAGAATGCTCAAACCGAACCCCGCTGACAGGCCCTCCTTGAAAGAAATTCTTGCCGACGAATTTTTCACGAAGGGATTTTTTCCGAACCGACTCCCAGGTACATGTGTCACCTCCTCGCCGAAATGGTCCGAGTATGAAAAAAGCGGAGAATCAGACAAGAAAATTTCTAAAGACGCGATTAAGAAAATAACAATTGCACTGTCCCGGCAAATGAAGCTTGCGAGCGACGAAAAGGACGATACAATGGAAAAAGACTGTCGAGTGAAAGAAATGAATGGTGAATGCGGAGGCAAACTTGTGTCTCCTTCTGAAAAAGATAGGGGAATAAGTCAAAGCAGTTGCACTCCTCGGGATAAACCTCGGGATACGCGACAAGAAGGTAGGCTATTATCGAGAAACGGGACAACAAAGCAACTTCGTTCTCAGGTTCTCTTCTACACTTTCTTCTCTCGCTCACTTTTTATCGTTGCGCAAATGTGTCAGTGTCGTCTCCAATTGCATCATGGGAAATGTTTGTTGGGGGGTGTGGGCTCAACTAGTGCTCTAAGATGACCTCTTATCTACGATATCGATATACGTATAAAAGAAGACATTAGGCGTTCCCTAAAAAAATAACACAAGCAATTCGACAGCCTCATTAACTAGTCGTTCAGGAAGTGACGTCACCCGTCAAGCTTGCATGTGTGCGTACAGTGCGGACGCAACTTTTGTAGCTCTGTGAAAATTTGTAATAAATCTTAAGCCGTCTACACACCACCTGCCTCGATTAGCCTTGGTATTTGCAGGTGGTGTGATATTTGTATATTTAATGTAAGAAATAAAGATGTTGTTGTTAATATTCGCGTTCGGTTCCAAGCCTCCTATGTTCCCTCGGATAGCGTGAATTGGCCTGGGGACGAGGCTGGCAAATGTGGCAATTCGACACAAAACCGAACCAGTCTCACGGGCGTGGACTTTTTTATGACTCCTGTATGGTGACCAACAATAATGTCAATCCGTCACTTTAAGGGAGCCAGCCATGGGTATGGCTATGACAACTACGACTATTGTCTATGGCTATTGCCAAAATGTTTAATTGTCGAGCCTTCCCTGAATCTAAGTGATGACCTTTCACTGTTCGGTCCTATTTAGGTCACCCTAAGCCCAAATACTTTCCGCCGGAAGAACTCATCTGTAAACTGTCCAAGTGTCTCGAATGCCTAGAAGAAAGTGAACAAAAACTTCCTGTCAAGCCACTGGGACTTTTTGCCAAGAACCCCTCCTGTCAGCCACAAGGAAATGGAAAGAAATCAGGGGGGATACAAACACACGACGATCTTAAGCCCTTATTGGTGACCAAGTGGGTGGATTATAGCAATAAGTACGGGTTTGGTGCTCAGCTATCGGATGGAAGCTTTAATGTGAGGTTTAACGACGGTTCGAAAATTGCTATATCCCCTGGTAAAAGGTGAGTGTACGTTGTTCTTTAAACAAAAGTGCGACGAATTTCCTGGTCATTTCCTTAGTGGTTATATCGAAACAGATACTTCACCTTAGAATTGTGCATGTCAAGGGCTTTTCCCTATTATTGATTTCGATATCCTCAAGAGAAGGGTTTGATAAGAAGGGGATTGAAATTGAGATCAGCTCTAGTATAGCGATGAAGTTTAAATACATGTGTCATTTAGATCATACTAGGTCAACCCGCATTCTCAAAGACCTCACTCACACTGCGCCTCGTTTTCAAAAAGAGGCTTTAGGCAACTCGAAAATGGACTATAACTCAATGGTTGAATGGTTCAATGGTCGTAGGTTGAATTTGATCGTCCGGGTGAACGTAGTCCTGAATAGGACCATTGATGTTGACAGAGACTTATGTTTCGACAACCTGTGCGGTAGTCATCTTCAGAGTCAAAGTGAGCTGTATCACGTCAGTTGATGGTATTATACTCTGGTTATTGACCTGATTGGTCAATTACGTCAATGTTTTGAATTGTCGTTGATACTATTAAAAGTAAATCGTATCGAAACAGATTTCAGAAATCGATGTCATCCGACTCTTGTACGAACACATTCGACATTCACGGATGTTGCACGACCATTTTGCGAACACCCGACTGTTCGTAGCTAACTGGCATTTCTTTCTGTCTCTTTTTTTTTCTTGACAGTTTTGTGCATTATTGTGATCGACTAAATAACCCAAGTCAGTTCAGGTCTAACGCCGTACCAACCAATCTACAGGCAAAGTACATGCTGTTGACTTACTTTGCTAATTACATGGACAAACATTTGTTAAAGGTATAAGACCTTTCATTTCAAATAACGTGTTTGTTATTTTTACTAATACGCGTCCCTCAGATGTAAACTTTAAACTTCATTTATCCAAGGACGTTTGCCAATCAAACCGTGCGAAACACACCATGCACCAGCACCTAATCATTCGCCATTTCCGCATTTGCCATAATACCTTGTTTGCCCTCCAAAACTTTGCTTAACCTTTTTTGGTTTTAAGTTCTCTTGGGTATTACATTCGTCCTAAGAGATATTGAAAACAATGATTATAAATGCAAAATTTTGGAAGGGAAAATGCGCATGCGCTATTGGGAGCATGGAAACCTGGCTCTCTGACTCTCACCAAGTTTATTGCAAAACAGCTCTCTCCTCCGCAGAGGCCCCCGCAAGGCATCCCAATAAAAATAGCAATAATCAAAAAATAGAAAGCGCGCGGGGAACGATGGGAAGAGGGAAAAGGCGGGAGCTTCTCTTCTCTTTTTCCCCTTCCCATCGTGCCCCGCGCGCTCTCTTTTTCTTTCTCCCCCGACCTCCCTACAACGCAAAGCGGCCTCTGCGGGGGAGAGAGGCAAAACAGCGAAACTTGAAGCAGTCTGTTTCGTAGCCCTGTTTCCATATAAGGTCTGACGTTGTTTACATGATTGGATGAACTTGAGCCTGTAATGCAGTAAAGGTGATTTGTACATTTGAAGGTCGTAAAAAATCTCGGGAAGAGGATCAAATTATGTTGATATTTATTTCTAACTTACTTGGATCTTAACATCTTCAAAAACTGTCAAATTCTTTAACAGGGTGGCGATTCTAAAGGAGGAATTTCCGCTGATCAGCCGAGCTATCCGTTCGTAGACATCTGGTTTCGAACAGACATCACGATGGTTATGTATCTTAGCAACGGAACCATACAGGTAGTCCATGGGCCATTTTCACGATGACGAGATTTGACGACAACTACCTGAGTATTCACTTCGTTTTGCTTTCTTGTTGTCAATCCCGCTGGGGTTTAAAAAACAGTAGCCCTAAATTTGCATAAGAAAACAACAAACTAAAGGATTCTTGAAGTTGTAATAAAAGTTCGTCATCGTGCAATTTTCCTATTAATATTCTCTTTGTCTAAAGTTCATCGGTTTAATTGACATTCAATCAAACTTGTATACTCTTCCCTTGCTAGGTAAATTTCTTCAACGACCACACCAAGATAATCCTTATTCCTGGCAACAGCGATGTCTTAGTTATTTACATCGATAAGCAGAGAGAAGGAACAAGTTACCTCATGTCAGAAATTAACTCACAGGGTTGCACAGAGGAAATGATTGAGAGACTTCGATACTGCAAACGGGTATTGAATAAGGTCTGGCACCTTGTTGAAGAGGAGAAGAACACGTGATTTGAGTCGGAGAACAAAAGATTTTCTATGAAGAACAAACAAACAAATAAACAAAATATAGTAAAAAGAAATATTTTATAGCAGCCCGCGGAAAACACTAGAATTTAAATATGAAGAGAATCGATTGGTGATGAGTTTAGTTACAACTGACTTATTTATTTTTTCCCTCAATTTGTAAGACACTAAACGTATTTGTTCAAAAAATATATATATGGGTAAAGGACGTAAAGATTTGGCGAGGGATTTCTTTACAGTTCAGGAATGGTACGAAAGTGTTACTTTGAGGGCTGAAGTAAAGCGACATTTAAGTGAAAGAAATAAAGAATAAGGAACTCTCTCGTTTGTTCTTTTAACTGACTCGAAAATTTAAGCCCATATTCGGTGATGAGCGTTAGTGAGATGGCACGGGGCAAAGCAAAAGTTTTATCGGATGTGAAACTATGGGCATGCGCAATTAGTTATGATCATTTCACTATATCGTTCCCAGAGTCCGCGTTACCCTTGTCCAGCGGAACGGGTAGTTCGGCTGGTCAAGGGTGACGAAGACTGTGGAAACGAGTTTGGGGCTTGAAAAAAAAAATCGACGCATATGTTTAGGTTGTTGACAGGCGAATGGTTCTCGCTTGTTTTATACTCTTGTGGGATAGTTTTCCTTTTCTCAGAGGTCTCCGAATTGACCACTCCAGAAAATACCATAACATACCATAATGCTCTTTGTTTGTCACCCCAAAATTTTGCATAAGCATTGTCTTCAATTTCTCTTGGGAGTTAAAATGGCCCCAAGAGAAACTGAAAACAATGCTTATGCAAAATTTTGGGGTGACCAACAAAGAGCATTATGGTGTGTTATGGTATTTTCGGGAGTGGTCAATTAAGGATGTGAAGGAAAAAAAATTGCTTTATTATCATGTGTGTATAAACGAAATTAAACACATGCTAAACAAATAAACCCGACGCGCTGCTTTTGCAAAGTGTTAGCGCTCCAATGTTATCTTTGAGTAAAAAGGACATGACGCTTTAGTTAAACCCTACAGTAGTTCAGGTATCTGTTGACTTTATTTCTGCTTTTCTCTAGAGCAACAGTTTCTCAGATTGTCCTGTTTTAGACAGTGTGTAGACTAATATCAATCTCCAAACGATTTGGTCACGAAATAAAACATTGCAGTTAAAAAAGGGACTGCCCGTGCCCATAGCTTAATCATAACACAATCTTAAAATAGCGAAGTATACAGGCAAGAAATTTATGCTCAGATAAAACCACTAGTTTAACTACACTTTGATAACCTTATACATGTTTGCCACAGGAAAATGCCTATAATCCACACCACTGGCGACCATGATTACTTTACTTTCTGTTGGAGACTTTCAAAGCTGTGATTGCTTGCCTGGCTTGTACAAAAACATGTCACCGAATCCTACCCTCCCAGCCCCCCCCCCCCCCCCCCCAAAAAAGTTGACCTCAGTTTCCGCGCTTTTTGGGGGTGAAACGTATCACGTTGTACCAGAATATCAGACGTTGGGCATCCACTGATAACGCGCGCTTAGTTTCAATCAACGACAGTTAGAAAACGCGACAATTTCTTGGGGAGAAAACATACATTCCTCTTAGTTAACCGCAGTGTAACTTACGGATAGAGAGTCGTATTCACTCGGCCATAAAAGCGAGGGAATAAGCCAAGTTAGCAAGACATTAATTACACAGTCTATAGATGGTTTGAAACAGGCAGTCATTGTATACTCGCATTTGATTGGTCCATTAGCTCACGTGACACAATTGTGACACAGATTGTTTTTTTACCTTTAATCTCAGCCCGACCGGATTTAGTCTGCTACACAGCCGTTTTTAGTGTCGTCACACAACGCTAGTGGGGAGGAGCGTTGCGTGACGACACTAAAAACGGCTGTGTAGCAGACTAGACCGGATTTTACTAGTACTGATACTCTATATAATACTACTCTTATGAACAAGACTGGAAAATCCGTTATGCTAGAGCAGTTTCTCTCCATTATTGACAACATAAAAGTTGAGAGCAGTTAAGACAGTGATGTTTTCATAGCCAAACTGTATCACAATCATTATCAGAAAACTAAAATTGCTATCATTATATGATAATTATTTCAATTATCATAAATAAAGCAAATTTAATATAACTATTACACTCTCTACTGAGCCAGCAAAATACAAAATCAACTAAGGAGACAGAAGAGCTCCTTTTCAGTCATTCCAGTTAACAGTGAACCTTTTACTAAAATGAAGTATATGGCCAAATGAACAAAAAGACTTTAAGGTAAAGATTATTTTAGTCGTCATCTCTTGTATTGAGTAGAAAGTTCGCAGCCAGTTGTTCATTTTTATCGCAAGCAAAGTAGGCTTGGACGACTAAAGCTTCCGTAAATCCAAGGTCTTTTAGCTGTGGATAAAAATAATTATGAAAGCATTAAAAGGAGGTGAAATAAACAGAACTTAACACATTGCCTTCTGCTGAAAAAGATTAACCAAGATGAAAATCATAACCATTTCTACATTCAAACTTTTTAACTGAAAAAGCCTCTTTTCAGACCATCAATTCTAATTTCCAGGCACAAGTTCATGGTGAAATCCCACTGTGACTGCACCTTTAACAACTTACATGTAAGATTAATGGCAACCTTGTTCCCAGGTTCCTCTCCTACTCGTCCACTGGAGTGAGAGAGGGAGCCTGGGAACAAGGTTCGATTGATGGTTGATCTATGAAAACCTCAACAAACTTGCGAAGAACAATAATTATCCTGCGATGAGCTGTGAAGAAACTGTAACAACTATGCAATGTTAAAAATAATGTACCTGGAGGATAGACACGAAAGTTCTCTTGATTTTTGACGTTACAACAACAGTTTATGGCGCTAACATTAGCCAGCACTGGCTGCCTAAACAGTCTGTGCATAACTTGGACAAATCCAGGTTCTTAGTCGTGGGGTTATGCTTTATTACCTCATAAAACACAGCAAGCAGGGCTAAAAACAATGAATTCCAGCTTGTCCTTTAAGCAAGCAGCTCTCACATTTTGCTCTCACTTCTTGCTCATCTTAGTTGATGATTTTTTGCTTGGACCCCTGCCCACTTGGCAAGTAAGCTTTTACCCTTTAAGCCCCAAGATCAACATACAAATTCTCCACACTGGCCTGCATACTGTCCTTGAAAAATTGGTTGAGAGAATTTGTTAAAAGATCAAAGCATATTTCTTTAAGTCTCATAACCTTTCTACTTCATTATATACTGAAACTGATGTTGGTCACTCCTGGGAATTAAAAGGTTACAAGTTACTTGCCCAGCAAAAACGACTGCATGTGCCAGACGACTGGACAGTACTTTTTTGGAGCACTGTTATGACAAAAATAACACATTCTCCTACCCTCTCGATAGCTTCTTTTTCTTGTGCTGTGACATTAAGAACCATTTCTGGTCTTTCCTGGCCTGGTCTGCCCTGTGCTGACGGAGCTCCTACGCGTGGAGCAGCATCACCAGGTTCGTTGGGACTATTTAACATGGCTATAAATTCCTCCTGGTGTTGACTTATAAGCTGTGGAATATTCACAACAAGTTTCTTGTTTAGTTCATGAAAATACAAACTATACCCTGCGAAAACATCTGTTTCTCCTTGCTCTTCGCCGCTGGGGACGTTTCGCGTGGAGGAACGTCTGCGACTCAGCGACAGAAATTCCACACTGATGAGGTAAAATCTGTCTGGAATCTGGTCAGAAGTGCTGATTGGTCGACGGAGTAGTTACATTGTTTTTAGTTATCGTTTATGAATGACAGACAAAAGACAAAAGGCCACAAACGTCAAATGTAAACGCGAAGAATCTCTAACAAAACAGTCAATATTTGTGTAATATAGTCTTCTCTAGAAGAAGCATTTGAGTTTTCCTGGAGCTAGTTGGTAGATGAACACAACACTTTTCCAAAATTGACCAAAAGACACGTAAAATTGGACAAATGTACATTTGGAACCCCCTGACTACCGGATTTATTATCTAAACATTGATTTGTGTTATCAATATGGAATTTCTGTCGCTGAGTCGTAGACGTTCGTCTGTGCAAAACGTCCCCCGTGGCGAAGAGCGAAGAGAAACGGATGTTTTCGCAGGCTATACAAACTACTATTATCAAGACATTTTTCCCTTTTCAAAGTCATTGATTGTTCATGAAGAGAAAACAACCTTTGCTTTGCTTTGAAACAAACCAATTCTCGAGACATTATTTTCTCCTTCATATTTATTTATCTTTCATGAAGAAAACAACCTCCCCTTTGAATTTGTTTAATATTATTATTCACTTAAAATATGGACATTGAAGCTGGTCTAAAACAACAAACAAACAAGTAAAAAGATGACTTTGCCTCAATCTTTCAACCCTTCCAGCTTCCATGATTAGGATACAATAGAAAATTTTAGGACTTGCCAAGATTTTCAAAAACTTCCAGGACGTCTCAAGGGGCGCTTTCCATTTACTCAAAATTTCCGGAATTTCTGGTTCGGCGGTAAACGGAACACGTTTCGTCGGTTCGTCCCACTGGCAAATTCCCAGAAAAAGTGGAAAATCTAAAAAGGTGGTCCCGTTTTCCCGGGTGGAATTTCCGAATGGAATCTCGTGTTCCATTTACGTTTCTGGTAGTTTGTACCAGTTCCAGGTCCACGGTCGGGCACCTCCACGTACCGGGGTTTATGACCAAATGGAACAACTTTTTACCAATCGGAAATTCCACTTTTGCTACCACCGAAATTTCCGGGTTTTTTTCCTAAATGGAAAGCGCCCAAGGTTTTCAAAAACTTCCAGGACGTACAATTAATAACAATAAATTAATAATACTCTTATTATTCTTTTTATGCAATAATACTTTATTATAATAATAAAAAATCCAAGGCTTGCTAAAACAATAATTTCAAGACCCACACAAGACCTGTGTGTGATACCCATCATTGTACAATGCCAGGGACCAAAACCACAAGTTGAATAGAAGTGTTACTATACATTGTACCTGCAGTAGGTCCGGATTGTCTTGTCCAATTTGTTGTAAAAGTTGTGGTAAGGTCTGGGGATTTTGTTGAACTAGTCGTCTGAGTTCCCGAAATTGAGGTTGATTGCGCAAAAACTCAATGCCACTTTCTCCTTGAAGAAAAAAGAAAGAAATGTTATAGGCAGACACTGGAAATGTTCAATATTATTCATTTCAGGTAACTGTGATGACTTACAACTGGCAACTGCACAGTTAAGTTTACAAGCTAACACTAAACAAATTGCTTCATCGGTTCTTTTTAAGGTCGCTTTCGGCTCATGCCTTTCTCTTCTCAGATATGCCCCACCAGTGTTAAAAGCCCCTGACTTTGGAAGCGTTCTGTCATCCATCAACGACTGACACCAAGGAATCAAGCATTGAGAATTGAGTCTAGATCAACCTTAAATGGTGCTGCAAGACCATCTTTTAAAATGGCTGGAAAAGGGAGGACTTGTTGACGAAATTACCTTAAGCTTAATTTAAATTTTCAGCCATCTTCACTGGAAAAGGTCTATACTAAGTGACTGACTTATCTGTCTGGATTAAGCACTGCTGCCTGTAGATCAGGCACTTCTTGATATTATTTTTCCAATGCAAATAATACTTTAATAAACTGGAGGATGCTCCTGTTCGCTGTTAATTTTAAGCTTTCATAGTAAATGAACACAGTAAGTAGACCTGCTGATGCTGGGGCTGCCTCTCCTTCTCCTTCACCCTGTGATTCACTATGTTCAGTTGGAGCTTGGGGCTCTGCCGGCAAATCAGGTATCCCCTAAGCAAAACACAAAATTAATATAAATTATATCTAGGGTATTACCTGGCTGCACAGAGATACAAAATTTCCCTTCAGCTGTTAAAAAACATTTCACTCATCTGCACTCCAAGTGACCACGTAAGTTTAGTATTGACCAAAACACTAAATTAAGTATTCATAGGAGCTTGCAATCCTAAACATCAGGTTGCTATTATGCATGCATGCCAGGTATGTAGCCAGCACATGCTTGGACTTCCACTAACAAACAATGGAATGCATAGAACACAGTCTCATCACAAGTGTTTGGCACTTCTATCACTCATAATCTGATCATGTGTGCTTTGACCTTCTATCACATGAAATTTAGGTTAAAGTTTAACTTTTACCTGACTAATAACTACTACCTAATAACTGTATAACTCATGTAAATATTTCTTTTTGTAACACATGTAAATATTTTTGCTCCATTGTAATTTTGTGCATATTTTTTATTTTGTATATTACGACAGAATAGCCCCATATACAGTTGTAGCGGAGTCCTAAGAAAGTGTATGTATGTAGGTATGTAATTCAGTTTGATATTCACCGGCAAAGCCAAGACAATGCTCTACTTGCAGTGAAGGAGCGGAATAGACCAGTAGGTGAACTACTCAAATCCTGAGTGCATGGGTGTTTAATACAAACTTGTTCCATAGGCCACCGAAAAGGCGACCCACTCATGTACATGTATGTATGTAAGTATGTTGGAGCAAGAGTGTTTTGGCCTTTGGTTGATCTTGCCATCACTCCCTAATGTTTGGTTATTGTTAGTATTTAATTAGTATTATACTAAAAGAAACTCACAGTCATTAGGTATTCAGCGGCTCTGTCTGGATTGTTGAAACTAGCTTGTAAGGCTCGTACAACCTAAAGAAAACAAAATAATGTTATAGAGAATCTAAAACTTTGGTATGTATAATGTTGCTCTCAGTGTACATAATTTGGCTATGATATTTCAATACTTACAGAGGTTATTTTTCAGGACGCATAATCAGAAAAAAACGATTATTACCACATGCCAATGAGACAGCAAATGACAATCATTGTTATTGTAAAGTAGGATTTGCTCAAACCAAAACAGCTAGCTTTGTGTGTTGTCAAATCTTACCTGGTCTCTTTCAAATCCCAAACTACATAACTCTATAACCATGGTTTCATATGCAGCACCAGTGACTGAAAAAAGGAATGCAACACATGTACACTGAAGACACTAACCACTGTATATGCAAAAGCATTTTCACGAAAACAAAATACATTCTCTGAGTGTTTGGCCTTGTATCTGCACAACAATGAACAAATACTATAAACATCCAATTATAAGCCCTGGACTTGTAAATACAAGGAGGCTTACAAGTGGGTTGGGTGGGGTGGGGGGGGGGGGGGGGGGGTATAATAAATTGGAAGTTTCAGGTATAAAAGCTCAAGCTGATGCATGTGGCAAAAGTTTTTATCCTTTGCACAGCTACATACCATCTTCATGGCACTTTTTTAACTAAAGAACTAATACAAGATACATTTTGTGCTGTGTATGACCATTATTCAACATGTCTTATTTTTAAAACTTGAATGTGAAAATAGAAATTATCATGGGTACTATCTCCCTGTTTTGGGTAGTACAAAATGATGTGAAATATTATCAACAACATAATTATTTGACAAAATAATTAATATCAGTTTTTCTAACTCTAAGGTAAGATAAGAAAACTCTAACACAAATTAACACTTTTAAAAACCTACTACTGTACTACTACTACTACTACTACTACTACTACTACTACTACTACTACTACTGTAAAAACCACAAAAGTTCCACCTACCAAGTGTAGACTCAGCTTGCTGTGTACATGACTGCGGATCCGAAGTTGACACTGCTTCTGTCGGTGTGGAGGCAGGTTCTTCGGCAGTGGTAGGTGTAGCATCAGTACTAGGAATGAAAATGCCAAGTGCAAAATAATCAGTTTTTCCTAAAAGTATGCTACAATAAGACTATTAGCAGGGCTCTGCTCTTAGAGAAACCTAAAATAAAGGTGCACTACAAGTAACTGGGGCTGATGCTGCAAGAGCACTTCCCTATTAACTTCAGCCACAAAGTAGGAGCACTGCTACTCCCCCCCGGATGGGATGAAAGTCTATTAGTAATGGGTTCCATTTCTACACCTCGTTCAAGAGAAAAATGGAGCAAAGTCTGTGGTAAAAGAAAACACCAAATAGTGTTTTATCCAATGAGAAAGCTCATTTGGAGCTTGTTCACACATTAGCTCACCACAGGAAAAAAATGGCTCCCATTGCCGCAGCCTAGATGTACTGTATTGTTTTCTGCAAGAGTTCTTAGGTGGTCATGGTGGACCACTACTTGTTTATTTATTCGTATAGTAATATATTCTCACCAGCAACACCCACACACAAAGCTAAATGAACCTAAATGCATAAGATGTGGGAGAATTGGCCAGAGGCTTTGTGAGTCGGTGAACCAGGAGAGAATAATAGTACATTGCTGCGGAGAGGAGGGTGGGGTGAGAACTGCTTGCGAGGGTTCAGAGATCTAACCTTAACTAGAACTGGCTGAATTAGCATGCAGGTGGCCTTTAAATTAACGCACACGGTCTGTGGGTATGCTGCATATTCGCCTGGGCCACGCAGCAAACACTGAGAAGTGCATTGCTGTTAATTTAGGCTTTTGTGTGCACTTTCCCTAGTGACAATAACTATCTATTTTCATTAATTTTTATTTGTTCAACCTCCTAAATTTAATTTATTTTACCATTTATCTTTTGTGTGTCACAACCCAACAGAATGCAATTTCATTTGATCATTGTAACTACTCAGCTCATTTAGTTTTTGCAATTCTGGGTAGTTTTTTTCCTGATCTACTTTAATTTATCCTGTTCTTGTAGACATTTTTTTTAACTTGGCAAATAAAATGGTTGGTTGTTGTTGTTCTTAAAACTAGTTGTCTGCTTAATATACGTTTCATTATACTTGTTGTCCAAGGGGAAGGAGAAAGAGGCCAGCTAACAGTCAAGCCCTCCCTGATATCTTACCTTTCAGACTTTGTATCATCAGTAGATCTTGATGAACTGTCTGTTGCTGCTACAGGTGTTGGCTACAAAACAAGAACATCAGCCACAACAGTTTACAAATTGGTAATTAGTCAATTATAGAGAAATGTGTTGAAGTTTAACTTTTGTGGAAAAGTAATCATGAAATAAAACCTTGTCAGCTGTACTTTCACATGGTTTTGGTTTGTTTTTTCTATAATCGAATTTGGGGGGGGGGGGGGGGGGAGGAGTTCTGAAAGTATTGATCACCAAGAGGAAAAAATTGTTGAGAGCCCAAAGCGTACAAAATCCAGGATGCCCAGAAATTGACAAAAAAAAAAGATTTAGGAAGCCACTTGAGAAGAGCCATGAAAACCCACATCACACATGTAGCTGAAAAGTACAGTGTACTAATTGTGGTTCAGTTCCATCCTTGGTTTAAATTTTATTTTCTTTGTTTCAAACGCATTGTCATACATGTACATTACCATACCCAAAAACAAAATAAAATAAAATTTAAACCAAGGATGCAATATTATTGAACCGCAACATACACCTACACCACAGATGACCAACTTGGAGACACACCCCAACAAAAGGGGTACGTGGAATGAGTTTTTCCAGGGACCCCACCAAAGTCCTGGTGTATTCATTAAATATATCACTTCACAGTATGGATGTTTGTTATGTTTTTCACCTGGGGTGTGGATACAGGTGGACTTGGGGCTGGAGCTGGGGCAGGTTTAGGCTACAAAACAAAGAGACAAACATTGTTATCACAAAAAGATAACCATACATGTATATTTTCAGGGAAAGAAGTTTGTCTTCATCATCTGAGAGGACTTTCAAAATAATAACAGCATATATCATTAGTGTTTTGCCTTTCTCTTCTTCCTGATTTTGTTTTCAGTATTAACAAGGCTGTGCTCTAAGAGCAATAAGAAGGAAACCTAGTGGTCTGAGCTTCTAAAATCTAGGATTACCCAGCATATCATTTGTATGAAAATATAAGATTTACTAGTTGCCCAAAGGCAAAAGTTGGGCGTCAGGGGCCATCGGGCTCGGCTCGAGCACAGGCCTGCTACCACAGTGGAAACTCTATTCAGGGGACACCCTCGGGACCAAGGAAAGTGTCCCCTGAACCCCTGAATGGAGGTTGGGCTGAGGTTTGTTCAAACAAAATATTTTTCTTTTATTCTGCTTCGGAATCTGCTGTAGTCATCATTTCAGGCAGCAAAATAATAATTTATAAAAAAAAAACATGATTAATATATCTCTGCGATACTGTGTGTTCATGTTGTTAAAGCTGTTGTCATTGTGACTACTGTACAATAAAACTTATCAACACTTTTTGTGGTCAGTAACTTTTTTGTCCCCTGAATAGCAGTTAAGCCCATGTTTTGGGACCCAGAAAAAGTGGCTCTTTCCCCTGAACTTCAACAGAGGTAACAGATACAGAGATTATGTGAGCATCTCTCCAGACCAAATTTTACGTCCCATGAATGGAGGTGTCCTTTCAAAAGAGGTGTCCCAAAGGAGAAATTCCAATGCAGCAAAAAAAGTTTTTTACCTTTGTGACCATGACAACGACAAATCCTTTTTCATCTATTTTGTACTCTGATAACGGCTGATCATCATTCAATATTTTTCCTAAAACAGAGTAACAAAGTCAGGATAAGGTCTCATAGAATCCCACATAACAGCAGTTGACTGAGGCTGAACAACTCTCAAACACTGGAAACACATGTGTACTACTCACTATAGAAGTCAGACAGAAATGGGCCAGAAAGTAAACTCTTAATTTGTGAATGAAGTGCGGTAAGATGTAACACAGTCACACACAAGTCAAGTCAAGTTAGGTGCAAGGAGTGTTGAAAATCTGCTGAGATTTCATAATGGATCATCAGAATTAATGTGATTGACCCACCCAATTGCTCATCGATTATAATTGGAAAAATCTTTTCAACAAGAATTCCATTTACTTTTCACCTTTGTACTAGTCTAAGTTAGTGTAATACAATCTTTTTAAGTTTTTGGACAGTGACCACAGAGCTCAGAATGAAGACAGTTTGTTTAAATCATTCTGTAAATGTCCTACTTTGTTCTACTTACCAGCATATATAAGTTTGACAGCACTTTTAGGGTAAGCATCTTCACCTTTCTCTGACTCGAGTTTATTTTTCAGGTCTGAAACCTGTAGCAAATTTAAAAACATTTGTTGGAATGGTGACATGGACCCT
Organism: Porites cylindrica; assembly: GCA_964035525.1. Taxonomy (NCBI): domain Eukaryota; kingdom Metazoa; phylum Cnidaria; class Anthozoa; order Scleractinia; family Poritidae; genus Porites; species Porites cylindrica. The sequence continues at coordinate 1,231,699 of OZ037788.1, read as the reverse complement.
TATCAAGCATTCATCTGATTAGATTTGTATGATACAACATAATTATTATTGCAAACCTTTCCTATACTTCACTGTATCACCTACCACTCAAATAAAACCAACAGGGCCAAGTTGTTTGACAGACGATTAGAGCAAATCCAGGGTTCATTACCATGACAACTTGTGTGCTCTGTTGGTTCCAAGATTACCACTCACCAGGCTTCAAACAACTTGGCCCTTGGATGGTACCTTTACACACTACAAGTACCATGTTTTTTTTTCAGCTCATTGTTCAAAAAGAATGACAAATGAAATAAAATACATATTTATAATAATTAATATTTTTTCAGCTCATTGTTAATTTTTCTTAGAATTTTTGGCACTTACTAGCAAACATGAACCTGGTCTAAAAACATAACCACACAAGCTCAACAAGTTAATTTATTAATCATATGACTAACATTGTAAGTCTTTCCTTGTTCTAAAAAGATAATTTTCAGTCCATCAGTTACTGCATGTGTTAAAAATAAGTCATGGAAAAGATCTTTCCTTTTCTTTTGACAAGTGCATCTGTTTTGATGAAAAAGTCACAAATGTTTAGTTTAGTTATATTTTGTTAACCTATTTAATGAACTTTTGTTTGCTTAATTACATATAAAATCAAAGTTTTTAAGGCAAGCAAATTACTTTTCAAACCCCCTTTATTTCCTGTTCCACAGCTAGAAAGTCATATAGTGCACATCTCTTACCCTGTCAGTTCATACTACGAATTACAGATCCTTGTTTTTTACCCTTCATTCATGACCACATAATTAATGTTTCATAATCAGCGGTCCCCAGTTATTTCATTCAGCTGATAGAGTAATCTAGGCTATACACATTCTTCTACACACTGTAAACAGTGTACATGCATGCCAGGACATAAATGAACAATAACACTTCTTTAAATACATCCTTTACAGGAATTAAATATTCGTTTAAACAAAAAAGAGAAATATAATCGATGAAAATAATAATGAAATATTTGGGGAACAAAAATAAAAAGAGAACAAATAAACTGTTACGACAAAAACATGTGAAAATAGGAAGATCATTACAGATATATAAAGCTTAGAACCATATATCTTTGATATTTTTAATCGCTGGAAATAGAACTTTATTCAAATGTAGATACAAGTAAAATATAAATACTCTTTAATTTAGACGCCAATGAGGTAGATATACAGAAAACCACTTATCATTAAAGGTGCTTTGAAGAACGGGGTGATACAGATGATTCTTAGGCTGTAACAAATTTTTAAACGCGTGACGCCGGAAGGACATTTTAAGTGAAAAATCCTCGCATAATTTTACACACACATACAAAAACGTTACACGATATGAAAGAAAGTCTATGTTCCTTGGTAGCACGATGGAAAATTTGGTGGTTAAAAGATCATGACGTAACTCTTATCCATAGAGAATACAAGTGCAGATCGAAAGACCCTTGAGATTTGTTAATTTTGTACCTACCGTTGCAGTGTCGTCGATTTCTAACTTAAAAGTCTGTTGTTGAAGCGTTTTGAACGTTATAAGCATGTTGAGGTTTAAGTTCGCACAGAGTTGTCACCCCAGGAGAGAAAAATACCTCTGTGAGTAGCAGGGAAATTTCAATAAACTCTCAAATGACTGAACTACAAGCATCTGTAGCGTGCAATCCTTCTGAAAGAACCAACTACCTGACGTCATCTCGCTCACGAGTGTTTCAGTCCGCATGCGTCAATAGCGGAGGAATTGTGGGTGTTTTCCAGCCTTGTCTCCAGGCTTCTCTCTCTTTATTTGAGATCAGTTGAAGAAGCACTGCACTGGGAAAAAGATTCTAAATTCTGCGTTGAGCCGGTTACCACATATTTTTAATGTCCAAGTATGTACAATTTGTTTTGCAGAAAACAACTGAAAAAACCTTTAGGATTCGCGGACAATGTCGTCTGCAATACAAGGAACTCGCTTTATATGGGGTCCGCTTTAATTTCAGTATACATGTTTTACTATATAGAAAATAATTATCTTTTTACAGATAAAACAAACCTTCGTTGAGGGATAATGCTAGATAATAGCTGGCAGATAAGCTAACCATTTGATCCCTAGCTCTTCTTGTGTGGGTGCGAGCGACAACTGAACATCTAATTACCCTGAAAAGGGATTTTCAGCTGTGTCTTTAAAAATTAGTTTGTATGGACAATTAACTTATAAAATTCAGGTATATTATAAACACTTTTCCACCTATTAAACGGAGAAGGTTTGTGTTATTTGTTAAAAAAAAAAAAAAAAAAAAAAAACCGGCAGTGGGTAAACGCCATATGGCAAACATGACAATTATTTCGTTACAGAGAAGTTTAGTTAATAAGCGATAAATTAAAAAGTTCTCAATTCAAGTCATATTGCTCGAAAAATTTCCGAAAACGTGACAGGCGGGGGACCCAGACTTTTCCTGTCTCACAACTGAATGTCTACACAGTTCCCATAGCGACCATATTTTGAACATCTGCTGCGCAAACTTCATTCAGCAAATTGAATAGGTTTTCGACTGAGGTGTGCACGGCATGAGTACCAACTATTATTTCGACAATTCGAGAAAATGATAACTCACTGCAATTAATCTCTTCGCGCATTCAGACCAGAAACGATTCCTTTCAATTACTGTAAGTTGAAGTCAAACACCCACTGGCCTTGAGTAAAGCTAAAAATCTATTGCGCGTTAAGTACAATTTTTAGATAGGAAGAGAGATCGTTGAAGGCGAGACTTGATTGTTTGAAAGCAAAGAAGAAAACGTTGAAATGATGAGAAACAAATTTCGCGGCCAGCAATGCGGGGTTTTTGAAAAAAGCTTACGCTGCGGATCAGTAACCGGAGAAAATCCACGAAAAGGACAGTGGACTGAAGGGCCATGGAGAAACAAGAACACAGATCTGAAAGTTGGAACGGAATTCCAAGAGCAAGGGGAAGGTACATGCGAAAGAAAACATGGAGTGTTTTATACGCACAAGATCAAGAAAATAATGGATGAAATTCTACAAGAAAAGCTTTCGAACCAATCCTATGACTCTCAAAGGTGTCCTTGGCTCTGTATGAGCCTGTCAGAAGACATCAAGGGTCGTGTAAAGGAACTAGGAATGGAGCGATTTCGCTTAATATGCAATGTAAGTATAGGATCGAACAACGGCCAGGGATTTTTTATGGCCAGTCGCTTTCTTTGGAATGAATTCAGGGATAATTTTTCCTCATCATCCTTTCAAAATGCGTCATTGTTCGCGGTTGCCGTTGTGTTTGGTGTTTTGAAAGAGTGAGCCCTTGAACTCAGGAAGAAAAGTGAACTGCGGGCGAAAGGCTCTCATTTGATTACATTTAGCTTACATTTGGCGACATTGTTGTAAAAAAAGCGTGGGTATCATCATCTCACAAAGGTTAATAGCCGACACTATTTGTAAAAAAAAGCAGTTGGAAAGTGAAAATATTCGTAACAAGCTATATATTTTTTCGAATTAATGTCATATCCCTTAACAGGATCAGACTTAATTTCATGTATTTGACAGAGAAACAAATTGTACTTTATTGATTTTCAAAATGAGTAGTTTCCCAGCCTTTTGTGGACATTTGTTGACAATATGGCCATCTTCCTGTCCTTCACTGTTTTGAATTATTTAAATTTACGGCGTGTTATTTTTAATAATGAATTGACCGACAAGATTAATTTCTTCACACTTTCTTTAATAGCTCAATTACTAATCTCAATATTTAAAATTTGAAACAAAGTGCACTCTGTAAATTTCACAAACAGGTTTTGAGTTACTCTTCCGCGATATTTGCATCTTAAAATTGATAGAAGCAGGAGCCCATCATTTATGGGCTCCTGACAGAAGTGACAAAAATAATCAACATTTTTTTCGTCGCGGTTTTGTAACCTCTCACGCAAGCTCGCAAATTTTATCGATAGTAAGTAATCATCAGAACAGAATGAAAATCAGGGGCACCCAACGTCAATTTTCGGAAATATCTGTTCGGAAGACGATTTGAGATCTAGAATTTTCGGAACATTTGTTGTAAAACTTCTTGCTTGCCTGCCTCTCCTAGGATTTTCGAACATCTAAAAAATGGCATAATTGCCTATTTTTAACGCCGGATTTTTACCCTATAAAGGTCACCTGGAATTTTCGGGAGCCTTTTTTCTGGCTGAAATTTTCGAAGAGGTAAGTTTTGATCCCTATAATTTTCGGATCACTAGACTTTCAGCTAGCCCGGAAATTCGAACAGATGAAAAATTTTTAGGAGATAAAAATATGCCTATATCTACCGTTTAAACACTAAAATACGTTCAACAATGCTATGTTTAAGTGGTTTTGAACTATATTCTCGTTGGGTGCCCCTCTGAAAATTGAAGACGGACTAGAAAAGTTCGCTCTCGAAAGTCTGTAACAAAGGTTATTTCGGCCTTAAAAAGCCAAGTTTACCCAGACTGCTTTGGAAACTGGTGATTTTGCTCTTGAAATGGAAAATAACACACGTAAAGAAGAAAGATATAGATACTGCATAAAGCCTTCGAAGGCAAAAATTACGGTAATTGTCAACTGTTCTTTGTACTTGTTGTCGAAGTTTGCCTGACAAACATAAGTTTCGGGTGTTATGGAAATACCTACTGGCGATTTTCAGAATTAATACACGGGGAAGGTAAAGGTGGTCAATCCATTCCTGCGCGCGCACGTATAAATTCAATTGAGTGACAGCCACACAGGAAGCCCACTCAATGTGTAATGAACCAGTGCAGCGTTTTGTAATGCATGTAATACCCATACATGTTTTTCAATATTTTTTCGATCTTCTGCCTTTCTCATGTGACTCTTTCCGGAAGATCATTGTTTCTAAAGACACTAACCGCATGATTTTAAACTAAAGCAGTTTTCGTAGGCCCCAGAAACTGTAAGAATTATCAAGCAAGAATACAACATCTGGTGTAAGTTAAAAATTGTAAACTAGCCGTGACCTACCTAGAGCGACGTGCCAAATCGGACACTTCACTTTTACAATAAGCTAACTAGCGGTTAATTGCTATGTTAATTAATTCTGTTCGTAATTACCTGTCAAAATTAGAAAGCTTTTTATATTATATTTGCAATGCGCTGTCAAATTTTAACTTTCCACTTGATTAACTTCTTAGTTATTTGCTTTGGTTTGTCTCTCTTTTTGTGCTCGGACAGAAACTTGAAAACAACCTGCTGTCAATATTTTTAACAGTCAAAAAGGCAGAGCAACAATTTTCTTGTTTTTGTAAAATAGCGACGCAGAAACTGAAAACAAATGGAAAAGACCAGAATCGATGCCAATATTACACTATTTCTATCATAAACTAAAAAAATCAGAGCCGCATCACGAAACTTAAGCTTTAATTGTCTTAACAGCTGAAGGGTCGAATAAGACAAGTTATTACGTTTTCTCTTGCTTTAGTAGGCGAGTAACCCGATTGTTCAAGCAACCGAGACTTCCAGAGGCAATACAAACTCAGAATGACCCTAACGATTACTTTAAAGGACTGAACTATAAATTAGTATTAACACAGTTTTGTGTGGTGCACTTTCATGTTTATCCAAATGTTGCATTGCAGCCTTCCAACATAAAATGTCTGCAACTAATTCCTATATTTCACAGTGGGGTGCTAACTGATCAGTAGTTGAATCTGTCATCGCGAATTTTCATTACAGACTTCAGACCACTGTTATCACGTTAATCCCACTTTTTCGATGCCGGAAAGTGCGTTAAGGTGAAATGACTCAAGATATTCACGGAAATATAACAGTGAAGAAGGCTACCGCTACGCTTTTGGCAGGAAGTTCTCTGTCTCTATCGTGTCGTGAAATATAGTTATATGCCATGTGGATCTTTGAAGGTATCTTAGTTAAACCTTTTAAATGATCCCTATTAAAGAACTAGACGACGAGCTAGCAGTAGTAGCGATGTCTCCTTCGTAAAAGGAAAAGCCTTCAAACAAACATTTAACTGCATTACATCACATTTTAATAGAGTACAGTTTATTGTCTATTAATTGTCTCCCGCTGACTTTCTAGACTGGCCATGAGAGAGCTGAAGTATACTTCGATATAGCCCGTTGAGTTGTTTCAACATGCATCATTGTCTATCAGTCACTGAATAAAGTCGCAAAAACAATTCCTGTAGCATGCAGGGAATCGTTCGTGAAGGTAGCCATAGAAAAACTATCAGTGCTTGGATTCCAGACACATTGACTGGAAAGCTCAATACCTCGGTCGCGAATCGCACCGATGTACACCAGCGCTGTTATCTTGTATCGGGCACTGAACAATAGTTTGACATCATTTTCGATTGCTTTACTTATTTTGCGGCACTTTTCACCGCAAATGACAGGATTGAATTCCCACTTGTCTAGGTGAGAGAGCAATATTTGGCGAATAAGTTCTCGAATTCTTGAGTGAATAACGCGTGTTTTGAAATCTCTGTAATCCAAGCCGCAGTTTTGAGACTCCTTGTTAAAACTGTTTTGTTTATCTACAGTTTCCGTTTCCGCTCCCCTGCTTAGAGCACTGCCTTTGCCGTCAAATCCTTGACGTGTGCTGGCGCGCAACTTGAACGAAGGCACATTTACAGTGGAAATACAACGGGATTCCTCTTGAAAATGAGTGGTTTGTCGCAGGTTGAAATCGTCGGCCATTCCAGCAAACGCGGCGCCATCGACAGTCTTTAAAAGCTCTTTCTCTGTATTAGCAGTGTGTACTCTCCGTAACTTTGGCCTTACAAGTCCTCCAACGGATTTATTCAGGCCTCTCAGTCGCGACACTGGGCTTGAGCCGGGTTTTGCGTTCATTATCACCACTTATCGCCCGCTTTTCGTCAATAAAAAAACGCGATTGGATCAAAGAACGAGACAAGCATCTAACATAAGTTGAATGACTTAGGAGCTTTATCAGCAACGTAATAAGCTTGTTTTGTTTACATTGGGTGTCGATAAACTGTCTTCAACATATTGGTGTGGTATAAATTATCATTTGAGCTTTTTAACTCTGTCAGATGTTGTTCATTTGATTGGCATATGGAAACGCTTCCGGCGCCGCAAATCTACAGTTCCCAGGGTCTTCCCTCTTTACTTCCCCGGGGCCTGGAACGAGATTGGCACCACAGGTTACCCAGAATCTTTGTTATCCACTGCAGTAGACCTCTTTGTCTTTGTATGATTTATTTTCCAAACTTAGGCGATGAGATATTCTCAAGGGAATTCTCTTTTTGCCTTAATATTTATACGTACATATCATGCGTTTCACTTTGGCTTGAATATTTCAATATGATTATAATTGAAAAGGGCTTTTCAATGAGCCGACCGACGTCGCTACAGCTCGGAATCAGTATAAATAAAGTCTTCGTGGCAGCCGTTTCCTTTTCAAAATATGAAAAACTGCATGTTTGCCAGTATATCAAAGAAAATGGGTAAAACAATATGCAAAGAACAGATTCTGATTTAACGATACCCGACTTAAAATATGGCCTTAATTACCAAGAGTTCCTTGTAGCTCAGTGGTAGAGAGCACCGGGGCTGTAGACAAAAGACCTAGGGGAAAAGTTCCACTCCGGCGTCAGAAAAATCCGTTGGAATTTTTTTAAAGTCATACCTACCCGGGGTAAGTATGACTAAGATGACCGGAATGGTAGTCAACTCAGTGTTTCAATTTAACAAATGAATTTGTTTAATCAAGAGAGAATACAACGGCTTGGAAACTAAAATTTCGAGTATATTTTTGGACTTTTTAGGGCATGAATTTTTTAGTGATTTCTCGGCTCCTGGTGATTTCCAGGCCATGGAGCTAGAAATTAAGTCTAGCTAGGCGTAAAAAGGGGCAATACGTCCTAACCGGCTTGACCACATGCTGTTTAAGGAAAATTCCCTCATCCATACGGAGAAAATCCGAGGTTTTTAAGCCTCCCCCAGGGTATGACTCAGCAACTGAGGACATTTCTGCTACGTTTTCAACTTTGGTTAGCATGCAAGGGTTTTTCTTATGCCTATCGTGAATGATTTGCTCACTGGTAATAGAGGGGGTAGCCCCAGAGTGTTTTTCTATTTAAATTGGCATGCAACAGGAATTGCATGCCCTGAAAGTACAGTCAACTCTTTCTAAGACGGACAGCTTTGGGACTGGCACTAAGTGTCCGTCTTATAGAGAGTCAAATAAAAGGAGTAAAGAAAGGCAGGGACCAACTCTAGGTGTCCGTTTTACAGAGGTGTCCGTCTTATAGAGGTGTCCGTTAAGAGAGAGTCCACTATTTTGAGTTTTGGGATATGTGAATTTTACCAAAGCTATTTTTAGACCCAATTAGACGCTATGAATTTATTTGAAGTTGGTTTCCGTAGAGGTTCGCAAAATTTTATTCAGTGTTATCCCATTATTTTCTTTTGGTTTAATTCGTTAATTCCCCCCATGAACTTGAGTGAAGTAAGTGAGCAGTTCTTCCTCAAGCCTGGATATTAGAGGGTAGCGAGATGTTCTAGATTTTTGCAACAACGGAATTTGAACTCATCGAATAGAGAGACTCAGGAAATACTGTTGATTAAGAAACGATATCAGGCCAACTTCTAACACGGACTTTAATAACATCATATTAAAACAAAAGCTATGTACAATGATAAAAATCTAAGTTTATAAAAGTATAAGACACTAAAGTAAAAGATACCAGTTACTGCAAATAGCATTCTAATATGAATCTTGAAGTGAAGATACATGACGGTCAGACCATAAATATGAAAACAAACTGAGTTTGAGAAGATATTATAGTATTTTTACATATCTGACCGTCTTCTCTAATAAAAAAAGGATAGTGCGGTGGTGTACATGTTGAATATGAATGTACTTGTATACCCTTCTAAGAAAACCCTTTACTTCCGAAGGCAATAAAAGTATCTTTAAAGATCCTATGTTCGGCATATTCGTTACCGGTCCTTTGCAGTCCTTTAATTTGTGGTTAATGTTTGTATCTTAACGATAGAATACTGCAAAATTTTTGTCCTTTGCTGCATCATTAACGAGAATTCTATTTTTGACCCCAGATATTAAATTGTCAGGGAGGCTTAGGCTTTTCAGTTTGCAATTATTGTTTGTAAGTGCTGTAGCCAAATGTTTTACATCTTTATCGGTTATGCTAGAACGGGCACCAGCGATGCTCAAGCTGGTTAGTTTGCAATTAGTATGTGTCAGTGCTGTAGTCAAGTGTTTTACACTTTTATCGATTATTCCGCCAAAAGTGATATTGAGTCTTAAGCTATTTAGTTTGCAATTAGTATGTGTCAGTGCTGTAGTCAAGTGTTCTACAATTTTATCGATTATTCCGCCAAAAATATAGAGGCTTAAGCTATTTAGTTTGCAATTAGTATGTGTCAGTGCTGTAGTCAAGTACTTTACCCCTTTATCGGTTATTCCGCCAAAACTGAGATTTAGGCTTAAGCTATTTATTTTGCAATTAGTATGTGTCAGTGCTGTAGTCAAGTACTTTACCCCTTTATCGGTTATTCCGCCAAAACTGATATTGAGGCTTAAGCTGTTTAGTTTGCAATTAGTATGTGTCAGTGCTGTAGTCAAGTACTTTACCCCTTTATCAGGTATATCGTTCCCTTCGAGGCCTATGCTGTTTAGTTTGCAATTAGTGTTTATGAGTGCTGTAGTCAAGTGCTCTACACCTTTATGAGTTAATTTGTTCAAAGCGAGGCTTAAGCTGTTTAGTTCGCAGTTATTGTTTATGAGCGCTTTAGTCAAGTGTTCTACCCCTTTATCAGTTATCTCGTTAACGTTGAGGCTTAAGCTGTTTAGTTTGCAATTACTGTTTATGAGTGCTGTAGTCAAGGATTTTACACCCTCATCCGTAATCCTGTTACCACTGAGATTTAAGACTTTTAGGTTACAAAAGCCCTGATTGTGATCTTTGCCACCAAACAATTTGGAAATTTCTATACAACCCAATGCAGCAATATCGTTGAACTTTAAATCGAAATGCCAAATTTTTTCACCATTACATTGAAGTGCATGCACTAATGTTAAACAATCAAGAGGTGACAAGCGACAACGACTAAAATCCAGCGCATTGCAATCAATTTGGGCCAATCTCCTTTGAACTTCTAAACTGGATGAACTGTTTTCATACATGCAGTTGAATAAAGTCACCACTAGTTCTTTGTCTTTCTTAGCTGGCCAACAGGTAACTGTTTCAGTTCGTGCCTCTAAGTTTTCTGTGCTGCTGATGTCGAAACGCACGTTTCTGGTAACAGATGATAAGGGAAGAAGGCCGCTAAAAATATCAGTTGACTGTTCCTCTTGTTCCAGCAGTCCAGCCACAAACTGCATTACAACTTTCCACGCTCCTCCTTCAATGTGATCTGAAACAAATGATCTCAGTTCTTCGTGACCCTTGGTGTCCACCAAATGCTTCGCCGCAAAAAACTCCTGCACAGTCAGATGGAGAAAACAATATTGGGCTTTTCCCTCTTCATAACCGCTGCTAGTATCAGGTAATCGCTGGAACAAGCCATTCGTCTCTAGGTCGTTGACTTCCTGTGATTCAAAAACAAGTCTTCCTTGTTGAATTCCATTAAAAGCAATTTCTCCTAGCCTGCTAAACACCCTAGTCACAGCTTCAGGCAATTCCTTAAATGGTTTAAGGTAAAAGTCTCTACCTTTGTCTTTATGGTGGCGGTATCGGTCATCGTCATAACAGAAGTAAAAGATCTTGATGGCAGCAGAGTATATTTCTGTTAGCTTTGTGGGGAGGCAGCCAAGGTGGTCAGCAGAGTTGTCAATGAGCAACTTTAGCAAGCACGAGCAAATGATAAAACAATTCACTGGAATGTAGCAGAAAGATCGGAGGATGAGGTTACTTCTGATGTGTTCCTTTATGGTTTCTGCTTTGTCTCCGCCGTTTGTGAACTTTTCCACATACTCTTCCACTTGATCAGTTGTAAATCCCAAAATTTCAACTGTTCTGTGAAAGCAAAGACTTGCAAAACATGACAGGGCGTTGGGTCTTGTGGTCGTTAACACTGTGGCACCAGCGAGAATTTTCCCAGATAATATGTTCTTGAGCAGGGAATGAAGAGGCATTCTGTCTTCTTCCCGCGGGTTTCTGTACAAAATGTCATCGTTATCAATTTTAGTTCTGCCAGAATATTCATCAAATCCATCAAAAATCACAAGAACTTTATTTGGATTTTGACGAATGTAGTCCCAGACTTCATTCTCATCGGATAGGGTTGCTGAATACTCTGAACGATCCAGCAGTTCTCGAAGATTGAGTTCCTGATCAGCTAGGCAGTTTAACATCCTCAGCTTAACGAGAAAAGCGACTTGGAAATCCAGTGGTTTGTTTTGTCCTTCAACGAATAATTTATCGGAGGCCCAGTCGCGAAGAATCTTTGTACAAAACATAGTTTTTCCAGTTCCAGGATGACCAACAAGAAGAATGTTCTGTTTTTCAGCGTCAAAAATATCTGCTGGCCTTGGTCGTAAGTTTTCAATTTTGGGGGGATAATTTTCCAGCAGCGTGTCTCTGTCTCCAGCCAAGTGAAATGAATCGGCCCTACCTTCATGAATATTCAGATTGGTGTAGATTTGATCAAGCGTTATATCTTTTCCGAAGCCTTCACCAGGATTACGATGGAAAGGTGATTTAAGAACACTTAAAGGTCGATCGGTGACTGTTTGGACATACTTCTTCATACGTTCAATATATATGTCAATTGCTGTTGATAGTTGATGTTGATGTTGATGGTTGATGAGAGAAGCATTTGAATTCGATTTCAGATAATATTTATAAAATTTCGGGTCCTCCGTGAACCTTTCTTCTCTTCTTGATCGTACAAACTTAAACAAGATAAAGGTAGCCTCGACAAACGCAAGTAACGCAAAAAATCCAGTTACTCCGATCAAGAAGTGACAGCCGGAGGTTTTCTTAGCAGCTCGCTGATTATGACATTCGTATGAGGTTTGAGTCTGTTTTAAACTGGAAGTCGCAATGACCGTAATGTTTGTAAAGTTGTCCACTCTGATTAAATTACAGTTAAAGTTCGAGGGAAAGTTATGAGGATAAAGTAAATTGGCCTGTATAACGACGAAAAAAATCCCAAGAAGAAATCTGGCAGCAAGCTGAAAACAGTACGCTGTGAAAAGCTTTTTCCGGGTTGGGTTCCTGATCCTCTGTTCAGCTTGCTGTTGTTCATCCTTGATATGGGCTTCAAGTTCATTAACTCTCGATTTTACCGCTTGTGAGTAAAATACACAAACACTTGCAGTAACCAAGAAGTTAAGGATCACGAACCAATAAACGGACAGTTTGTGATACTGTTTCTCATACTGTTCGTAGCACTTTCCCCGAATGAGTGCCTCGTCGTCATTTGAGCCACAGCGAAAATCAAATCTCGACTCATTGCTTTCCATGTCTACAAAGATTCCAAAAAAGATAACTCCAAGCACAATCCACAATACACTTGCCACATAGCTGAGCCAGTGGAGTGTCTTAGGAGAAAGCAATTCTCTTAGTAGTTCCATGTCGTATATCTATCGATTTCTCAGAGGCAAAATGATTAAGTTCTGGTCTGATGGCATAATGAACTGGAATGGAATGGACTGCGGGTAAACGCAACATCTGGGAGTAATAGAAAACAAAGATGCATTGTTTGATACATGATAAACAAAGCTCTGCGTTTCTGCTTAAGGTGACTCGACCCAGTTTTTTTGGGGGAGTACCATCCTACTTTGAAGCTCTCTGGTATCCCCACCTTTACTTTTATCGTAAGTCTAACACATAGAATGGATAACATATAGATCAATCTACAATATAACATAAAATTTTTGGCGATCGGAGTAAATGTCACGTGGTTATAATGCCACGCCCCTTTGAGGTCTGAGTCGAAAATCTGCTGTTGTCGGCATTTTTTTGTGAAAATCTCTCGGCTACACGTAGTGCCCATTAGTGCCTTGCGCTGAACAGAGTTTCACCAAAATCGCAAAGACCCAATTCGAGAAATTCAGCGGTTTCCAAATTTAGGTCATAATTTATGCGAAAATGATAAGCAAACTTTACACGGATTATATCTAATAAAGTATGAGATTCATCTCTGTATTTTGAGCATCGTTATAACAGATGGGTCCTTGCAAGTCAACAAAACAATTTAGGGCCTTGTAAATGCGCGCGATTTCGAGCAAAGCAAACATATAGAAATTATAGTTTTCGCTATTTGTTGACGTTTGTCAGCGTTTAAGAGTCAATCTCACGAAAAAAGCATTTTCTTAAAAATTCGTAGCTTTTTTTCCTTCAAACTTTTTCAGGGCCACAATTGATTAACTAACTACCCGCACTCTGAATTTCATGGTCATTGAAAAACTGTGACATTATCTTCTATAAGCCCAAACTTGAGTAAACATTGAAGATTTTTAGCGTTTTGGCTGAGTTTGTGCTTTGGGAGTTGTCTATTGTTTCTAGTCTGTCATGATACAGCATTCTTGTTCAGCACGCGTGCAATGACCGCGCTTGGCTGACTTCCGAATGCTCACAGAGATATCATAATTTTGGTACAGTGAGACAGGCCATCGCGTGATACATAGAGGTTTAACTCACAATTTTTAATCAATTCTCGTGCTTCTTGTGCCTTTGCAAAAAAATCAAGAAGTGCTAGACACTAAATCTACTTACTACTAAAAACTATCATTTTTTCATAGGTTTAATGCAAGCTAATAATTAAACCAACTCGTGACGGGAATATCTCGGTGAGCATTCGGAAGTCACCCAAGCGTGGTCATTGAAAGCGTGCTGAACAAGAATGTTGTATCACGACAGACTAGAAACAATAGACAACTCCTAAAGCACAAACTCAGCCAAAACGCTAAAAATCTTCAATGTTTACTCAAGTTTGGGCTTATAGAAGATAATGTCACAGTTTTTCAATGACCATGAAATTCAGAGTCCGGGTAGTTAGTTAATCAATTGTGGCCCTGAAAAAATTTGAAGGAAAAAAACTACGAATTTTTAAGAAAATGCTTTTTCTTGAGAAGGACTCTCAAACGCTGACAAACGTCAACAAATAGCGAAAACTATAATTTCTATATGTTTGCTTTGCTCGAAATCGCGCGCATTTACAAAGGCCCTAAAGCGTTTTGCTGACTTGCAAGGACCCATCTGTTATAAGGATGCCCAAAATACAGAGATGAATCTCATACTTTATTAGATATAATCCGTGTAAAGTTTGCTTATCATTTTCGCATAAATTATGACCTAAATTTGGAAACCGCTGAATTTCTCGAATTGGGTCTTTGCGATTTTAGTGAAACTCTGTTCAGCGCAAGGCACTAATGCGCACTATGTGTAGCCGAGAGATTTTCACAAAAAAATGCCGGCAACAGCAGATTTTCGACTCAGACCTCAAAGGGGCGTGGCTTTATAACCACGTGACATTTACTCCGATCGCCAAAAATTTTATGTTATATTGCAGATTGATCTATATATTATCCATTCTATGTGTTAGACTTACGATAAAAGTAAAGGTGGGGATACCAGAGAGCTTCAAAGTAGGATGGTACCCCCCCAAAAAAACTGGGTCGAGTCACCTTAAAACAATCAATTATGACTCTACGTTTCTTTAATAGCAATGTTCAGAAAAAAAATAAATAAAAAGCAAAAACAAAAGAAAAAAGCCCCCGACTGTGAAAATATAAGAATTCAGTCCAGAGTTCAGATGGGACATAGATATCCGTGACAAATCAACGATTTCCACTTAAAATGCAATTTACACCGATCCTTTTGTCTTTTCAATGTACATAATATTGGTGTCAGGTCAAACTACTTCCTTTCTCGAATCTTTGACGTCATCCCCAATAGTCGGTATTTTACACATTTCACAGCTTATAATCCTACGGTATGTATTTTTTTTTAGCTGTAAGCTACTTCAGAAAGTCTACAGACGTTGGGGTTTAAGTATAAATCCTGTTGCGGGCCAACAAAATGCAGGAGCTTTCAGCGACATTTTAGATACCGTAAAATTCCGAAAATAAGCCCCGGGGCTTATATTTTTCAGAAGACCTTTTTGAGGGGCTGATTTTTGGAGGGGCTTATCTACGGAGGGAAATTTGCGTTTCAAAATCGATTGGGCTAGCCTAATAGTTGGAAGTAAATTTACCGTTTTTGCTTTGTTTTACTTTGCATTTGAGGGCAATTTTCCCAGTACAAGCCCCCCCCCGGGGGGCTTATCGTTTGGAGGCGCCATTTAACGGAGGGTTTTTTGCGTTACCGGTTTGGGGGGCTTATCTTTGGAGGAGCTTATAAACGGAGGGGCTTATTTTCGGAATTTTACGGTATTACAGCAAATGGCTGATAGCCTACATTCCTTGTTACGGCCCTTGCGTAACAAGCCGAACAACAGAAGTAGAGTGGATTCAGGTCATTCAGCGAGGTTGTCCAAATTATTCTTCATCATTCTACTGCAGGTCTTAGCGAACATGACGGGGCTGGCTGTACTTCCAATTGTCCAATGGGTGCGACAGGCTGTTTTGGTGAATAACGTCTCAAAATCTGAAGAAAATAATGCGTGACTTGCGAGCGACTTTTTTATTGGCTCAATCGAATCTAATCACTGTGTATTTGATTCTTTTTGTCATTGTGTTTTAATAAAGTTTTTAAAACGGTATCTCCTGTCTGATTTTAGTGCTAGCGTTTATTAGTCGCGTGTTTTAATTGATCCTTGTTAAATTATTTTAAATGGCTTTTATACTAATACGTCAAGGTTCTCTCTTCGGGTTTTTCCTGTACTGAACTAATTTGTATGCAACGGTAGCTAACGGTGGGATTGCAAACTCACATAATTAACTAACGGTGCGTGAAACGCTGAGACTTTAATAGTCTTTCATTTCCTCGAGATAGATAGGAGAAAACGGTTCTGTAATATTCAGCCAAATTGAAATAGAGCGTTTTCAGTTCTACTTTTTGTATGTTTTGTTGATATATTCGAGTTTTTAGCGCTAAAGAAGAAGACATAAGGGGGCATAAGCCGTTTCTCGCGTTGCTAGGTGATCGCTCCTATTTTCATTTTAATAGACGTTCCGGTAAACCGGGCTCAAGTTACTTGACGGGCAAGTCTAAGCAAGCCTATTGTTCCTATTGAATAGCCCCTTTGGTGAGGTAACAATAAAGTATGTATGTATTGTAGTAGAGAGACGTTCATGAGTAAACCTCAGTACACTTAATTATATATAGAGGAAGGCACTTATGGAGGAAGACATACTAGCATGGACAACTTCTAGCATGGACTTTAATTACATCATATTAAAACAAAAGCTATGTACAATGATAAAAATCTAAGTTTATAAAAGTATCACACACTTAAATAAAAGATAGCAGTTACTGCAAATAGCATTCTAATATGAACCTTTTGAAGCGAAGATACATGCAGGTCTCAGCGAACATGACGGGGCTGGCTGTACTTCCAATTGTCCAATGGGTACGACAGGCTGTTTTGGTGAATAACGTCTCAAAATCTGAAGAAAATAATGCGTGACTTGCGAGCGACTTTTTTATTGGCTCAATCGAATCTAATCACTGTGTATTTGATTCTTTTTGTCATTGTGTTTTAATAAAGTTTTTAAAACGGTATCTCCTGTCTGATTTTAGTGCTAGCGTTTATTAGTCGCGTGTTTTAATTGATCCTTGTTAAATTATTTTAAATGGCTTTTATACTAATACGTCAAGGTTCTCTCTTCGGGTTTTTCCTGTACTGAACTAATTTGTATGCAACGGTGGGATTGCAAACTCACATAATTAACTAACGGTGCGTGAAACGCTGAGACTTTAATAGTCTTTCATTTCCTCGAGATAGACAGGAGAACACGGTTCTGTAATATTCAGCCAAATTGAAATAGAGCGTTGTCAGTTCTACTTTTTGTATGTTTTGTTGATATATTCGAGTTTTTAGCGCTAAATAAGAAGACATAAGGGGGCATAAGCCGTTTCTCACGTTGCTAGGTGATCGCTCCTATTTTCATTTTAATAGACGTTCCGGTAAACCGGGCTCAAGTTACTTGACGGGCAAGTCTAAGCAAGCCTATTGTTCCTATTGAATAGCCCCTTTGGAGAGGTAACAATAAAGTATGTATGTATTGTAGTAGAGAGACGTTCATGAGTAAACCTATACACTAAATTATATATGGAGGAAGGCACTTATGGAGGAAGACATACTAGCATGGACAACTT
Organism: Porites cylindrica; assembly: GCA_964035525.1. Taxonomy (NCBI): domain Eukaryota; kingdom Metazoa; phylum Cnidaria; class Anthozoa; order Scleractinia; family Poritidae; genus Porites; species Porites cylindrica. The sequence goes on along the minus strand of OZ037788.1, from coordinate 1,214,445 downwards.
CTAGCATGGACTTTAATTACATCATATTAAAACAAAAGCTATGTACAATTATAAAAATCTAAGTTTATAAAAGTATCAGACACTTAAGTAAAAGATAGTAGTTACTGCAAATAGCATTCTAATATGAACCTTGAAGCGAAGATACATGGCGGTTAGACCATAAATCTGACAACAAACTGAGTTTGAGAAGATATTACATTAGTTTTACATTTCTGACCGTTTTCTCTAATAAAAAAGAAGATAGTGCGGTGGTGTACATGTTGAATCTGAATGTTCTTGTATACCCTTCTAAGAAAACCCTTTACTTTCGAAGGCAATAAAAGTATCTTTATAGATCCTACGTTCGGCATATTCGTTAGCGGTCCTTTGCAGTCCATTGTGGTTAATGCCGGTTTGTATCTTAAAAATAGAATACTGCACAATTTTTGTCCTTTGCTGCATCATTAATGACAATTTTACTTTTCTCAGATACTAAATGGTTAGGGAGGCTTAGGCTTTTCAGCTTGCAATTATTGTTTGTAAGTGCTGTAGTCAAGTGCTCTATACCTTTATCAGTTATCTCATTCCTTCCGAGGCCTAAGCTGTTTAGTTTGCAATTATTGTTTATGAGTGCTTTAGTCAAGTGCTCTACACCTTTATCAGTTATCTTATTCCTTTCGAGGCCTAAGCTGTTTAGTCTGCAATTATTGCTTATGAGTGCTTTAGTCAAGTGCTCTACACCTTTATCAGTTATATCGTTCCCTTTAAGGCCTGAGCTGTTTCGTTTGTAATTATTGTTTATGAGTGCTGTAGGTATGTATTTTACACCCTCATCCGTAATCCTGTTAGAACTAAGGTCTAAGCGTTTTAGGTTGCAAAAACTCTGATTGTGATCTTTGCCACCAAAGAATTTGGAAATTTCTATGCAACCCAGGTCAGCAAAATTGTTAGACACTAAATTGAAATGCACAATTTGTTCACCACTAGATTGAAGTGCATGCACTAATGTTTTACAATCAAGAGGTGACAAGCGACAAAAACTAATATCCAGCGCATTGCAATCAATTTGGGCCAATCTCCTTTGAACTTCTGAACCGGATGAATTGTTCTCATACATGCAGTTGAATAAAGTCACCGTTAGTTCTCTGTCTGACTCAGCTGGCCAACAGGTAACTGTTTCAGTTCGTGCCTCTAACTTTTCTCTCCGGATTTCGAAACTTGTAGTTTCTCTGCTAACAGATGATAAGGGAAGAAGGCCGCTGAAAATATCAGTTGACTGTTCCTCTTGTTCCAGCAGTCCAGCCACAAACTGCATCACAACTTTCCACGATCCTTTCTTAATGTGATCTGAAACAAATGTCTTCAGTTCTTCGTGACTCATGGTGTCCACCAAATGCTTCGCTGCAAAAAACTCCTGCACAGTCAGATGGAGAAAACAATATTGGGCTTTTCCCTCTTTTAAACCGCTGCTAGTATCACGTAAACGATGGAACAAGCCATTCTTCTCTAGGTCGTTGACTTCCTGTGATTCAAAAACAAGTCTTCCTTGTTGAATTCCATTAAAAGCAATTTCTCCTAGCCTGCTAAACACCCTAGTCACAGCTTCAGGCAATTCCTTAAATGGTTTAAGGTAAAAGTCTCTACCTTTGTCTTTATGGTGGCGGTATCGGTCAACGTCATAACAGAAGTAAAAGATCTTGATGGCAACGGAGTATATTTCTGTTAGCTTTGTGGGGAGGCAGCCAAGGTGGTCAGCAGAGTTGTCAATGAGAAACTTTAGTAAGCACGAACAAATGATGAAACAATTCACGGGAATGTAGCAGAAAGATCGGAGGATGAGGTTACTCCTGATGTGTTCCTTTATGGTTTCTGCTTTGTCTCCGCCGTTTGTGAACTTTTCCACATACTCTTCCACTTAATCAGTTGTAAATCCCAAAATTTCAACTGTTCTGTGAAAGCAAAGACTTGCAAAACATGACAGGGCGTTGGGTCTTGTGGACGTTAACACTGTGGCCCCAGCGAGAATTTTCCCAGATAATATGTTCTTTGAGCAGGGAATGAAGAGGCATTCTGTCTTCTTCCCGCGGGTTTCTGTACAAAATGTCATCGTTATCAATTTTAGTTCTGCCAGAACATTCATCAAATCCATCAAAAATCACAAGAACTTTATTCGGATTTTGACGAATGTAGTCCCAGACGTCATTCTCATCGGATAGGGCTGCTGAATACTCTGTACAAAACATAGTTTTTCCAGTTCCAGGATGACCAACAAGAAGAATGTACTGTTTTTCAGCGTCAAAAATATCTGCTGGCCTTGGTCGAAAGTTTGCAATTTTGGGAGGATAATTTTCCAGCAGCGTGTCTCTGTCTCCAGCCAAGTGCTTTGAATCGGCCCTACCTTCATGAATATTCAAATTGGTGTAGATTTGATCAAGTGTTATATCTGTTCCGAAGCCTTCACCAGGATTACGATGGAAAGGTGATTTAAGAACACTTAAAGGTCGATCGGTGACTGTTTGGACATACTTCTTCATACGTTCAATATATATGTCAATTTCTGTTGATGGTTCATGTTGATGTTGATGGTTGTTTTTTTTTTTTTTTTTTTTTTTTTTTTCTTGTTGATGGTTGTTGGTTCGATGTTAACGGTTGTCGTTCCGAGTGTAACAGAGAAGCATCTGAATTCGATTTCAGATAACATTTATAAAATTGCAGGTCCTGTGAGAACCTTGCTTCTCGGCTTCTCGCTAAGATAAAGGTAGCCTCGACAAACGCAAGGAACGCAAAAAACCCAGTTACTCCGATCAAGAAGTGACAGTCGAAGGTTTTCTTAGCAGCTCGATGATTATGACATTCGTATGAAGTTTGAGTCCGTTTTACATTGGAAGTCGTAATGTTTGTAGAGTTGTCTTTTAAATTACAGTGAAAGTTCGAGGGAAAGTTATCAGGATAAAGTAAACTGGCCTGTATAACGACGAAAAAAATCCCAAGAAGAAATCTGGCAGCAAGCTGAAAACAGTACGCCGTGAAAAGCTTTTTCTGGGTTGCGTTCGTGATTGTCTTTTCACCCTTTATATGGGCTTCAAGATCATTAACTCTCGACTTTACCACTTGTGAGTAAATTACCGCAACACTTGCAGTAACGAAGAAGTTAAGGATAACGAACCAATAAACGGACAGTTTGTGGTACTGTTTTTGATACTGTTCGTAGCACTTTCCTTGAATAAGATCCTTGTCTTTATTTGAACCACAGCGAAAATCAAATCTCGACTCGTTGCTTTCCATGTTTACAAAGATTCCAAAAAAGACAACTCCAAGCACAATCCACAATACACTTGCCACATAGCTGAGCCTGGGGAGTGTCCTTGGAGAAAGCAATTCTGTTAGAAATTCCATGTCGTATATCTATCGATTTCTCAGAGGCAAAATGATTAAATTCTGGTCTGATGGTATAATGAACTGGACTGGAATGGACTGCGGGTAAACGCAACATCTGGGAGTAATAGAAAACAAAGATGTATTGTTTGATACATGATTAACAAAGCTCTGCGATTCTGTTTAAAACAATTATGACTGCACGTTTCTTTAATAGCAATTTTCAGAAAAAAATAAATAAAAAGCAAAAACAAAAGAAAAAACCCCGGACCGTGAAAATATAAGAATTCAGTCCAGAGTCCAGATGGGACATAGATATCCGCGACCAATCAACGATTACGACTTAAAATGCAATAGTTCATTTACACCGATCCTTTTGTCTTTTCAATGTACGTCATATTGGTGTCAGGTCAAACTACTTCCTTTCTCGAATCTTCGACGTCATCCCCAGTAGACGGTATTTTACACATTTCACAGCTTACAATCCTACGGTATGTATTTTTGTTTTAGCTGTAAGCTACTTCAGAAAGTCTACAGACGTTGGGGTTTAAGTATAAATCCTGTTGCGGGCCAACAAAATGCAGGAGCTTTCAGCGACATTTTATATGCCGTAAAATTCCGAAAATAAGCCCCGGGGCTAATATTTTTCAGAAGACCTTTTTGAGGGGCTTATTTTTGGAAGGGCTTATCTACGGAGGGAAATTTGCGTTTCAAAATCGATTGGGCTAGCCTAATAGTTGGAAGTAAATTTACCTTTTTTTGCTTTGTTTTACTTTGTATTTGAGGGCAATTTTCCCAGTACAAGCCCCCCCCCCGGGGGCTTATCGTTTGGAGGCGCGATTTTACGGAGGGTTTTTTGCGTTACCGGTTTGGGGGCTTATCTTTGGAGGAGCTTATAAACGGAGGGGCTTATTTTCGGAATTTTACGGTATTACAGCAAAAGGCTGATAGCTTACATTCCTTGCGACGGCCCTTGCGTAACAAGCCGAACAACAGAAGTAGAGTGGATTCAGGTCATTCAGCGAGGTTGTCCAAATTATTCTTCATCATGCTACTGCAGGTCTTAGCGAACATGACGGGGCTGGCTGTACTTCCAATTGTCCAATGGGTACGACAGGCTGTTTTGGTGAATAAAGTCTCAAAATCTGAAGAAAATAATGCGTGACTTGCGAGCGACATTTTTATCGGCTCAATCGAATCTAATCACTGTGTATTTGATTCTTTTTGTCATTGTGTTTTAATAAAGTTTTTAAAACGGTATCTCCTGTCTGATTTTAGTGCTAGCGTTTATTAGTCGCGTGTTTTAATTGATCCTTGTTAAATTATTTTAAATGGCTTTTATACTAATACGTCAAGGTTCTCTCTTCGGGTTTTTCCTGTACTGAACTAATTTGTATGCAACGGTAGCTAACGGTGGGATTGCAAACTCACATAATTAACTAACGGTGCGTGAAACGCTGAGACTTTAATAGTCTTTCATTTCCTCGAGATAGATAGGAGAAAACGGTTCTGTAATATTCAGCCAAATTGAAATAGAGCGTTTTCAGTTCTACTTTTTGTATGTTTTGTTGATATATTCGAGTTTTTAGCGCTAAAGAAGAAGACATAAGGGGGCATAAGCCGTTTCTCGCGTTGCTAGGTGACCGCTCCTATTTTCATTTTAATAGACGTTCCGGTAAACCGGGCTCAAGTTACTTGACGAGCAAGTCTAAGCAAGCCTATTGTTCCTATTGAAAAGCCCCTTTGGAGAGGTAACAATAAGGTATGTATGTATTGTAGTAGAGAGACGTTCATGAGTAAACCTATACACTTAATTATATATGGACAGGGGCACCCAACGACAATTTTCGGAAGAATATCTGTTCGGAAGACGATTTGAGAACTAGAATTTTCGAAACATTTGTTGTAAAATTTCTTGCATGCCTGCCTCTCCTAGGATTTTCGAACATCAAAAAATGGTATAATTGCCTATTTTTAACGGATTTTTACCCTAAAAAGGTCACCTAGAATTTTTCGGGAGCCTTTTTTCTCGCTGAAATTTTCGAGAAGGTAAGTTTTGATCCCTATAATTTTCGGATCACTACACTTTCAGCTAGGAAATCCGAACAGATGAAAAATTTTCGGGGATAAAAATGTGCCTATATCTACCGTATATATACTAAAATACGTTTAACAATGCTATGTTTAAGTGGTTTTGAACTATATTCTCGTTGGGTGCCCCTGTATGGAGGAAGGCACTTATGGAGGAAGACATACTAGCATGGACAACTTGTAGCATGGACTTTAATTACATCATATTAAAACAAAAGCTATGTACAATGATAAAAATCTAAGTTTATAAAAGTATCAGACACTTAAGTAAAAGATAGCAGTTACTGCAAATAGCATTCTAATATGAACCTGGAAGCGAAGATACATGACATTCAGACCCTAAATCTGACAACAAACTGAGTTTGAGAAGATATTATATTATTTTTACATTTCTGACCGTTTTCTCTAATAAAAAAGAAGATAGTGCGGTGGTGTACATGTTGAATCTGAATGTTCTTGTATACCCTTCTAAGAAAACCCTTTACTTTCGAAGGCAATAAAAGTATCTTTATAGATCCTACGTTCGGCATATTCGTTAGCGGTCCTTTGCAGTCCATTGTGGTTAATGCCGGTTTGTATCTTAAAAATAGAATACTGCACAATTTTTGTCCTTTGCTGCATCATTAATGAGAATTTTACTTTTCTCAGATACTAAATGGCTAGGGAGGCTTAGGCTTTTCAGCTTGCAATTATTGTTTGTAAGTGCTCTAGTCAAATGATTTACACCTTTATCGGTTATTCTGTTCATATAATTGAAGTTCAAGCTGATTAGTTTGCAATTATTGTTTATGAGTGCTTTAGTCAAGTGCTCTACACCTTTATCAGTTATCTCATTCACTCCGAGGCCTAAGCTGTTTAGTTTGCAATTATTGTTTATGAGTGCTGTAGTCAAGTGCTCTACACCTTTATCAGTTATCTCATTACTTCCGAGACTTAAACTGTTTAGTTTGCAATTATTGTTTATGAGTGCTTTAGTCAAGTGCTCTACACCTTTATCAGTTATCTCGTTCCCTTTAAGGCCTAAGCTGTTTAGTTTGCAATTATTGTTTATGAGTGCTTTAGTCAAGTGCTCTACACCTTTATCAGTTATCTCAATATCGTGGAGGCCTAAGCTGTTTAGTTTGCAATTATTGTTTATGAGTGCTTTAGTCAAGTGCTTTACACCTTTATCAGTTATCTCATTCATTCCGAGGCCTAAGCTGTTTAGTTTGCAATTATTGTTTATGAGTGCTTTAGTCAAGTGCTCTACACCTTTATCAGTTATCTCATTCATTCCGAGGCCTAAGCTGTTTAGTTTGCAATTATTGTTTATGAGTGCTGTAGTCAAGTGCTCTACACCTTTATCAGTTATCGCATTGAATTCGAGGCCTAAGCTGTTTAGTTTGCAATTATTGTTTATGAGTGCTGTAGTTATGTATTTTACACCCTCATCTGTAATCCTGTTAGAAAGGAGGTCTAAGCGTTTTAGGTTGCAAAAACTCTGATTGTGATCTTTGCCACCAAACAATTTGGAAATTTCTATGCAACCAAGGTCAGCAACATTGTTAGACACTAAATTGAAATGCACAATTTTTTCACCACTAGATTGAAGTGCATGCACTAATGTTAAACAATCAAGAGGTGACAAGCGACAAGAACTAAAATCGAGTGCATTGCAATCAATTTGGGCCAATCTCCTTTGAACTTCTAAACCAGATGAATTGTTCTCATACATGCAGTTGAATAAAGTCACCGCTAGTTCTCTGTCTCCCTCAGCTGGCCAACAGGTAACTGTTTCAGTTCGTGCCTCTAACTCTTCTCTCCTGATTTCGAAACTTGTAGTTTCTCTGGTAACAGATGATAATGGAAGAAGGCCGCTGAAAATATCAGTTGACTGTTCCTCTTGTTCCAGCAGTCCAGCCACAAACTGCATCACAACTTTCCACGATCCTTCCTTAATGTGATCTGAAACAAATGTCTTCAGTTCTTCGTGACTCATGGTGTCCACCAAATACTTTGCTGCAAAAAACTCCTGCACAGTCAGATGGAGAAAACAGTATTGGGCTTTTCCCTCTTTTAAACCGCTGCTAGTATCAGGTAAACGCTGGAACAAGCCATTCTTCTCTAGGTCGTTGACTTCGTGTGATTCAAAAACAAGTCTTCCTTGTTGAATTCCATTAAAAGCAATTTCTCCTAGCCTGCTAAATACCCTGGTCACAGCTTCAGGCAATTCCTTAAATGGCTTAAGGTAAAAGTCTCTACCTTTGTCTTTATGGTGGCGGCATCGTTCATCGTCATAACAAAAGTAAAGGATCTTGATGGCAACGGAGTATATTTCTGTTAGCTTTGTGGGGAGGCAGCCGAGGTGGTAAGCAGAGTTGTCAATGAGCAACTTCAGCAAGCACGAACAAATGATGAAACAATTCACGGGAATGTAGCAAAAGGATAGGAGGTTGAGGTTACTTCTGATGTGCTCCTTTATAGTTTTTGCTTTGTCCCCGCCGCTTGTGAACTTTTCCACATAATCTTCCACTTGCTGTGGTGTAAATCCCAGTATTTCAACCGCTTTGTGAAAGCAAAGACTTCCAAAACATGACACGGCAGTGGGTCTTGTAGTCGTTAACACTGTGGCACCAGCGAGAAGTTTCCCAGATAATATCTTCTTGAGCAGGGAATGAAGAGGCATCCTTTCTTCTTCCCAGTTTCTGTACAAAGTGTCATCATTATCAATTTCAGTCCTGCCAGAATATTCGTCAAACCCATAAAAAATCACAAGAACTTTATTTGGGTTTTGACGAATGTACTTCCAGACTTCATCCGGCTCAGCGGATAGAGGTGTTGAATACTCTGAATACTCCAGAAGTTCGCGAAGACTGAGTTCTTGATCAGCTACGCGGTTCAACATCCTCAGCTTGACGAGAAAAGCGACTTGGAAATCTAATTGTGCGTTTTGTCCTCCAATGAACAAGTTATCGCAGGCCCAATCGCGAAGAATCTTTGTACAAAACAAAGTTTTGCCAGTTCCAGGATGACCGACAACAAGAATGTTTTGGTTATCAGCATCAAAAACATCCGCTGGCCTTTTTGGCTTTAGGTTTGCGTTGGCTCTGAGGTATTTTTTCAGCTGTTCCTCTCTGTCTCCAGTCAATTGATCTAAATAAGCCCTGCCCTCGTGAATAATCAAATTGGTGTAGATTTTGTCAAGCGTTAGATTTGTTCCAAGGCCTTCACCAGGATTACGATGAAAAGGTGATTTAAGATCACACAAAGGTCGATCGGTGACTGTTCGGATATAGTTTTTCATACGTTCTTGGAACGTGCCGACTGATGTTTGCGAGTTTCTGTTTGTGTCGTTGAAGGACAGTGGTGCGTTGCTCGATGCAGCGGTTGATGGTTGCTCGGTTTGATTGACATCACCCTGGGTGACTACCTCAGTTAACGGTTGTTGTTGCGGTTCTTTTGGAGAGGCATTTGAATTCGATTTCAGGTAATGTTTATAAAATTGCTGGTCCTCCATGAACCCTTCTCTCCTTCTTGCACGCCACAGGATACAGAGAACTTCGATAAATACAAGAAGCGCAAAAGTTCCAGTTACTACGATCACGGCATAAGACCAGAAGGTTTTCTTAGCTGCTCGCTGATTATGACACTCGGTCGCAGTGACTGTAGTGTTAGTAAAATTGCCCTTTTTGGCTAAATTACAGTTAAAGTTCGAGGGAAAGCCACGAGGATAGAGTAGGTTAGTCTGCAGAAGGACAAAGATAATCCCAAGAAGAAATCTAGGTGAAAAGCTTTTTCCGGGTTCGGTTCCGGATTCCCAGTTGAGTCTGCTTTTCTTCATCCTTTAAATTGGCTTCAAGTTCACAAACTCTCGCCTTCACCGCTTGTGAGTAAACTACACAAACACTTGAAGTAAGAAAGAAGTTTAGGATCACGAAACCATACACGGGAATACCGAATTTATGATACTGTTTTTCGTACTGTTCGTAACACTTTCCACGGATAAGTTCCTTGTCACCATCTGAGCCACAGCGAAAATCAAATCTCGATTCGCTGGATTCCGCGTCGAGAAAGATCGCTGATAGAGTAACTCCGAGCAAAATCCAGCAAATATTTACAACAAAGCTGAACCGGTTAAATGTTTTAGGAGCAAGGAATTCTTTAAGACTATCCATGTTTATCGGATTGTGAGTCTCAATGGTATGATTCATGTGCAATGACCTTAAATAAGGGAGCATTGGGAATTTCGGTTTTGCGTGTTCTGACGCTTTTGGAATCTGGTTTTTGGTTTTCGCATCGAAAATCAGTGGTTTTTAGGTTTTTGTATCTTTTGCGGTTTGTAGTTTTTCTTTATCTGCATGTGGTTTTCGTTTTTAAAGCACCATCAAAGTGGTCGTTCGGATTTGATATTCAGCGCGGCTTTCGGTTTGAAGCAAAAAAAAAATTGCCCGAAAAGAGGAAACACCTTTTTAGCTTGTTATGTTTTTGTTTTCCCAATTCAGACACGTGATGTTCTCTAGGGAATTTACCTTTTCTTCTTTCATAAATCATGCATACATATGCACGTAGATGCACGTGCGTAAGACCACATTTGAATGAACCAGTTCTCTGAGGTAACATCACGTGGTCTGAAATTGGAAAACAAAACATACACGCTAAAAAGGTCTATTATTTTCTCACAGGGAATGGACCTTATGAAATCTTATTTACGTTGGACGAGCAAATTTCACAACCAAGCCTCCGATTGTAACAATAACAATTACTCAAGTAATTTAAAATCAGATTTGGATGTAGATGACCTTTTTGTTACGGCAGTGTAAACGAAGGCGATGACTGTTAACATTGGAATCACCCAGGCAGATAGCCTTTGTAATAACGTTAATGAACTTCTAAATAGAAGCAAAATCCTAAGGAACAATGTTTTTGCAAGTACATGTATGATGTTGTACAAATAATGATCGGGTGGGGATGGGGGGGGGGGGGGGGTACTTAACAAAACTTTATGCCAGGATTGTGAGTCAAAATGGTATGATTCATGTGCAATGACCTTAAATAAGGGAGCATTGGGAATTTCGGTTTTGCGTATTCTGACGCTTTTGGAATCTGGTTTTCGGTTTTCGCACCGAAAATCAGTGGTTTTTAGGTTTCTGTATCTTTGGCGGTTTGTAGTTTTTCTTTATCTGCATGCGGTCTTCGTTTTCAAAGCACTATCAAAGTTCGGATTTGGTATTCAGGGCGGTTTTTTGTTTTAAGCAGAAAAAAAATGCCCGAAAATAGAAATAGACCTTTTAGCTTGTTATGTTTTGTTTTCCCAATTCAGACACGTGATGTTCTCTAGGGAATTTACCTTTTCTTCTTTCATAAATTATGCATACATATGCACGTGGATGCCCGTGCATAAGACCACATTTGAATGAAACAGTTCTCTGGGATAACATCACGTGGTCTGAAATTGGAAAACAAAACATACAAACGAAAATGCTCTATTATTTTCTCTTAGGGAATGGCCCTTATGAAATCTTGTTTACGTTGGACCAGCAAATTTCACTACCAAGCCTCCGATTATAACAACAACAATTAATTTAAAATCAGATTTGGATGCAGATGACCTTTTAGAAGTTTGTGTTTGAGTTTATGATAGAAAGGCATGTGACGGCAGTGTCGACTAAGTCGATAACTGTTAACATTGGAATTACCCAGGCCCCAGTTGCTCAAAAGTTGGATAGCGCTATCCACCGGATAAATCACTATTCATCCGGTCGATAAAGATTTATCCGGTGGATAGCGTTATCCACCTTTTGAACAACTGGGGCCAGTCACAAAGAGCCTTTGCAATAACGTTAATGAACTTATAAATAGAGGCAAAATCCAGGGGGAACATATTTTTTTGCAAGTACATGTATGATGTTCTACAAATGATGATTGGGTGGGAGGGGAGGGGGGGTACTTAACTAAACTTTATGTCAGGAGGCTCAGCCTTGAGATCCAACCGTTTACCTTTTTATATACAGTCGACCCTCCACTAACGGCTAAAGGGGTCACCTCTTTACATTTCATCTTACTGGTAGAAGAGATTTTTTTTTAGTTTATTACCAGTTGCAGTAAATGACTCCAAATTAACTTTCACCTTTTCTCTTGGATTTTCACCTGCCTGACCTATTGTTAAAAGAGTTGGTTACCAGGGAAACAATAGTAATAACTTTTCTTATTGCTAATATACTTTTCAAACACTTCATCTTCGCCTGAAAACGTTTGGAATCGCCGCACATATGTAGGGAAATCATTTCCAAAGAGTTGAAATGATTGACTGATTTATTTCCAATTAAGACAAGAAGCGATATTTCCACAAACTACTTTATCGTATGATAAGACGTTTTCTACACGAAACATATTTAAGAAGAAACAAATCAAGTTTAGAACTTTCTGGCAGTGAAGCTCACCAGGAGTTTTAAAACCACTTTTCACCGCTATTTGCTTGAATTTAATTTCGATACATCAGTGAAAGCTGAAGATCAAAGAAACAGATTACTATGACGGCTTTAGTTAAAGCCATCGAACAAAAGCGATTTAAACAAGCAGAGTTTCTTTTACGACGTGGCGAAAATGTGAATCAACAGGAGAAACATTCTGGAACGACTCCTCTTCTGGCAGTTTGTTTCTTGGATGACGAAAACTTAGCCTGTCGCATTGCAAAAAGGCTTCTTCGACGAGGGGCTGACGTAAGTCTTCATGATGTAAATGGAATGAGCCCGTTGATGCAGGCGAGTAAACTGGGAAAGGAAAAGCTTGTTCAGGCTCTGATTGAAAGTCAAGAATGTGACTTTGCAGCTGCAGATTCCGAAGGGAATACCGCTTTGATTCATTCAATTGAAGCTGGGAATTCACGCATTACCAAAGCTATTACAGAAGCTATGAATGTCTTCAACGTTCGCGCGGCTGATAAGGCGAACAAGAATGGAGAAACGCCTCTGATTAGAGCAACGAAACTAAAACGCAATGAATGTAAAGAAGTGTTGTTGAGTGATGGAAAAGCGTCACCTTGCGCCAGAGATTTCACTTTGAAACTCAACGCAAAAGAATGGGAATTGTATTTGAATAGAAGGAAAGAAAATGGTGAAAGCGAAGGAAAAAAATCCGGAGACTCAAACTGCAACGAAAAAGGAATTCAACCAAGAACAAGAGGCAAACGATCAACTTTTAATTCTCGACAACACTTAGTAAACACAGCTCTACCATTGAGACACTCTGTGAGTTTTATTCAGCAGAGTAAACTTGGTAATATGGCTCTTACGAGAAGGACGAAATCTGCTCCTTTGGTAAAAGGGGAAAGGGGCGGAAGTGTGGCCAATGAAAAAACCCGTTTTAAGCATAAAAAGGAAGAGAAGGGGGTAGATAATTGGCTTATGCCAGCAAACGAAAATTCCTCTCTTCCACAAAAGCCATTGCAGGATGTAAAAAATCCAATACAGCATAGTGTTGCCTTAGTAACGTATGCAGGATCACCCGGTAAACATGTTGAGCAATTGAAAATGGAGCCCGAGGGAGATTTCGCAAAGGGAAGTCCACCTAGAACGATTAATGGCAAGAAGGCATTGAAAAATTATCAGAGCCAACTGCATCAGCTATTCTCTTTGATGACTGACCAAAATTCAAATTCGTTTCGTTCACCAGCAAAGGAAAGAAGTCAGGAGGAGAAAAGGAGTAGCAGGGCAAAGTCAGCGGTAAGCAGAGAGTCCAGCAAGCGGCACGGTTCTAGGAGGGGGTCACTGATGACGCAAACAGCCGCGCATGCGCAGAGACGATGGTCCACAACTATGACTGCCATAAATAGTTTGGAGAGATTCTCGTCGTTGTATAACCGCTCCGATTTTCAGGTGTTGGATAAATTTGTTCAAAGGTCAAGGAGAGGATCGTTGCGATCAAACCCTGACCTGTTGGGCTTCACGTCGCCCGTGTCTAGAACAACAAGAACATCCACTGTGTCTCCAAATCTGGTGAAGCTTGATCCAAATTTATCACATTCCCTCCCCGAGAGGCGCAGTTTCGCTAGAGTTAAGACTTCCAAACCAAAAGCACGGTTGTACACAAGGCACAACAGTGATTCGCTCATTTCAACTGGTAACTTACTGAGCAGGTTTTCAGGGGTACCAAGTACTAAAACCCCAGTGATAGAAGAAGGCGAAGAAGGTGCAGCCGGTGATTGCTAAGAAATTAAAAAAGAAGAATTTTCCTAATCTTTCTTGCCAAGTATAAAGGAATGACTGTAGACCAGGAAGCTACTTTTAAAAAGATCTATGTGCATGAGCACTGTGCTGAAGGAACTGACTCAGGGGATTCACTAAGACTTTCCAACAATTATCATTCCCATAGAACTATAAGCCATAAAAAAACAACGTGAAGCAAGACAACATGTAGAAGTTGGTGAACTACCACTGATCATGCACCCTGACTGTTCCAGGAGTTCAGGTAGTCGGGTAGAAAGAGAAGAAGAGGATATCACAGAAAAGTAAGCGGCAAGGGAACTGCGCTTAAAGTAGTGCCGCGGCTAAGCCAATGCCGAGAAAGATAAAGGAAAAACTTCGTCTCCAGAAAAATCCCGGTTGTCCAAATACCCCTAGGCCTAACTATCAGGCACCATTTTGATAAACGAGAGGACCAGGAGACAAAGTCAATTGCTAAAAAGGATGCTCAACGAGACTACATAGCGTTTTACTCCTTCGCTGGCTCAACTGTTTCACAGTCCTGAGGGAAAAGCTAGGAATTCTAGCGCAGATAAATCAGCACATACAGCACAAATCACATATTACATGAACCAAGTGGGTGGTTTTCAGTGGTCTGGTCAGTACGTTACGCATAAGCAGGGCCACACCACTAGGAAAAAAAGCTAGGAATTCTAGCGCAAATAAATCAGCACATACAACATAAATCACATATTACACCAAGCAATAATTTTTTGATTCAAATTCTGCGAAAGCGTTTGTAGTCTTAGTCTTATTAGTAATAAAAATGCCAAGTCGGATCTCACGTTGACACCAGTCAAAGTAGATTATTACACCAAATTGGTGGTTTTCAATGGTCTGGTCAGTATCTTACGCATAAGCACAGGCACACCACTCCGGCCATGGTATCCGCTGCATATGAACAGCTGTTTTGTCCTTATTAACACTAAGTCTGACGTTAAATTCACGGTAGCTGGAGTTAATAGCACCAATGAAAAGATTAAATATTGATTTAAGATGATAGTTTAACGCAGGGCTGCAATACAAAGGTATATAGCCCCCCGATAACAGTTTTTCTTCAGACTAAACGAAATAAAATGTCTTTTTAAAGAAAATATTTTAATATTATGGAAAAAAATATGCATGATAGGGGAAAAAGGGAATCAAGGATATTTATTTCGTGCGAATGATGTAACGAAATGTTGGTGTCCACTCTCTATATTACACATTGCAGAAAAATTACGAGTCAGAATTTGGTGAGTCCAAAAGAAGGCTTACAAAGAGGTATGCGTCTATTGAAGAGATGTCTGCAATAAATATTTCGAACATATCAAAAGTAAGACACCTTTTTTGAGCTCGGACTGTCCATCATTCAACGTACAAGGCATAAACTGTTGCTTGGGCAAAAAGCGTAGAATTCGTGAAGTATGCGGTGACATAGTTATCAAAATGGTCATTCCACACACATTGGCTCGCGATTTGGACGCCTTGGCTCTTCTTTTCTCCGACGTGGACAACAACTACAAGTTTATATCGCGACGGCCCCAGCTCTTTGACTTTGTCCTTGATAAGCTGACAAACGCTCTGGCATTTGTCCTTGCATTTGGTACCTTCGTAAACGTCGTTCAAGAATTGCTCTCTCAAGATACTCTCAGCCAAGGTCTCCACTTTTTTAGCTGGCATTTTTGCGTCTGGGGAAAGCTTGTAAGTGTTTTCGTAAAAGACCTTCCCAGTGGAAAACTCACTGCCGATAACCGATGCGTCGTCATTTTGATCAGTTACGTTGTTATCGCTTCGAGTTGTAGCCGCAGATTTAAGCTGCAAGACATCCTTTGTTTCCAGTTTAGAGATGACTAGTTTACTCCTGTGCGCATTTTTTCCCGAAGGAGTCGCCCCGCTCCCTCTTTTTATAGAAGCGGACATTTGTTGAGCTCTTGCAAGATAACTTTTCACGTAAGTTTAAAACCTTAGCAACTTCTATCACGGTTTGTTTGTAACTCAATGTCCGTTATTTTTATTGTTTCTCCATTTGTCGGCAGCCACTTTTCGGTACTAAACCGTCAACTATTCAATTCAGCGACAAAGGCAAAAATGACTTCAGAATAAAGGCTTAAGCACGGTTAATCCTCAGGGATATCTTTAGAAGCTAATTGATTTTTCTTTTTTGTATCATAAGCAAAGTTTTATAATTGCTTTCTGAGAAGGATAAATGAACAAGGCATGGCTTGATCTCAGAATTTGGAATCCTGTGAATTTTATTTTAGCAAGGACAAGATTTAAATAACTTTTGAACACGTCATTCCATTATTAACCGGGAATATCTAGCCAGGTCAATCTACTCCTAAAAAACATGCATGGCAGTGATTGGTTTCAAGTAAAAGTTTTCGAGTAAGGCTTGCTGCAAACTTCCGATTATAAACCTTAAAACGTCGTAAAAAGTCGAATTCTCTCAACACAAGCTGGAGAGGCTTGTATCCGGGGAGGGGGGGGGGGGGGGGGCTTATAACCAGGTGTATTTTGTTGTTCACCGGTAGATGGGCCTATAAATGGGGGGAAGAGGGGTTATAATCGGAAGTTTACGAAATCCCCGGTGCGGGTTGGTAGTTTTATCTTCTGGTATTCGCCCCAAGAATCATAAATGGAGAAAAAAAAGTTGACTAAATGGCGAATTGAAATCAAAGGCCGGCGTTTTTCTGTTGGCTTCAGCTGCCGTTTTGTCAGTTGCCTTTTCCTTAATTGTGAGGTTGTTATTTCTTTCTAATCGTTCCGAAAGGCTTTGTTCTTTTTTAAAATTACAATCCAATTTGGAACGCACGAACGCTAAACGAAACGGCTAAAAAGGTGTTTCGTGATAACAAACGTAGTGTATTTTTAAACACTTGTAAAGCATGAGACAAAATTGTACGTTAAATATCGCTCTTTCAACGCTTACGACTAACGAACGGAGCTCAGCGACAACGGTACAAAACGAAAGTGTAATCAGACGTAAACCAAACATTTGACACGCCAAACATCAGGTTTTGTTTCTGGCTTTTATAATGCCTGCACTTTATTAATATTTCTGTCTGATTCTCCCGCCGACGCAACCACACCTTTTGTGGAATAAAATAGCTGCTTTAAACTTTTTACTCAATTAATGAACACAACCAACCACACGCGATTTCAATCTAAAACACAAGCTTAAGTTTCGGATATTTGAGTGGCTCCTCTATCACTGTTCCTCTAACGGCTTGTAAAAAATATTTCGGTTTAATTCCTCCTTCCTATTCATAGAAAAAGACAGTAACTATTTTTTCTCAAGCTACCTTCTAGGTCCTTGAAATCTGTACACTTTTAACAGGTTATAGAAAATAATTCATAATCGCATTGAACTGGAAGTTGCCCACGCGCGCACGCGCAATATCAGTTCACGCGAGGACACGCGTAAATCAAGGCATTCTTTCGGGGAAAACTAAAGGTCTGTACTAGTAGTAATAATGCAGACACTATTTTTGTCCTGCCGCTTATGTCGCAGCAGGAGCAGCTCTGTGTAGATAACTTTAAAAAATCGAACCCAGCGTTCAGACCCAGCGTTAGACCTCGTCATGATAGCCTCAAGACTGATTTAAGTTCCTTTCTCGCACAGAGCTGCACAGATCAGCATGAAGTCTCTATTTTAAACAACAAAACTTTGAATTAAAGCTGTTAGATCTCTGTTAAAACTCAGCAGGAAATGGGATGGCTTTTAAATAATTCTTGCTTAAGAAGGCAGGTACATGCATGCATAATTAACTGAGTAACAAATTGCGATTATCTTTGGGGAAAATTGAGGGGACAACTAGGCTTAGAATTGACTTACATCAGAGTTTATGCCATTAAAATAAATAAGTATAGTACCGGAATACGCGTGTTGGTTAAAAGCTAGTAAACAACAGTACTGAATATATATAGCCAGCACTTGGTATAAATCCACCACTTCCTAAATGTTATCGTTAACGCTGAAAGGGAATCTTTAACAAAGAAAATTGTTAAATATGACATTAACATTAATGTTTAAAGCTGTAACATAACTGCTAAAGATGGGCCTCAAGACAAAGATAAACTGACACAGCAAATGTAAGCTGCAGGTTGAAAGAATTTAAATAAGAATAGCGCCAAACATTACTTGATTCAAATAAAAAATAGATATATTTGAAAGTAGCACCATAGAGATAGTCTCATTATAAGATTTTGTTTACAGAATCAAAAATTAGAACATAACTCCATAATTGAAGTTGGAAGTTTAAGTTAGAAAATGTTAAGAGCGGTTTACTAAGACACATGTTTTTTTTTTTTTTAAATTGTCGCCCTTTATAAAGTCAGTTTAAGATGCAAATCTGTTGATCTTATGGTAGCAAAAAAAGATTAAAACGACCGGGTCATGAATTGAAGTTTCAGCTTTGTCAGAAATGTAAATAAAAAGAGATAGCGGACAAATATGTAGCGTTTTGCATCGCTTTAGGCCTAAAAGGAGGGCTGGCCGATATGCATTTCAAAAGAACACGCCAACAATGCATTCAATTCAAGATGTGGCCTGAAACAATAAAGGAACCAGCAATTATGAGAAACGAAGTTAAACCAAAGGTGTTTTTATAATGTGAATTATATCAGTGGAGCAATACTTAATAATAGACATGTCTAATTGAGACGGAGGTCTTTTCCAATGTTCCCGTTATTTCAGTTTTTGGCTATAAGTTTTTCTCCCGTATGAACATTTTTGAGCGGCCTAAGATTTTTTTTTATTTTGTCACAGATTCAATATCATAATCCGAGACAAAGGAAACGAAGTAGGACTGTTTGAAAATATATTAAACCACGACAACAGATATTTGAACCACTTTGTGAATTATACACCTCGGCTTTTATTAAAATAATTAGTATGGTTACATGTTTTGAAGTCTTTGCAGAACGAACGCTTTTACTTTTAACAAAGTCAGTTGATAATTTTACTAAGCATCATCTAGGCAATTTCTACTCATAAAGGTTGCAATTTTATACATCAAATGAACACATTAGCCCACGGCGAGGTAAATCACATGCATAGACAGGATATAATAAAACGTTGTCTCCAGTGATATTGACAAAAGAACCTTAATTTACAGCTAAAATAATCATCAGCTAGGTTTTTGACGCTTTTCTACATGCGAAGAATGATAAAAGGAAATTAAAGAAGTAACAGAAAAATAGACAAGCTTTTTCGTTGCTAACGCTTTAAATTAGTTTCACCCACATACTTAAATGCACCAATCTAGTATCATTAATTAACACGCGTGCATTTCATCATTAGACACGAAGGCACCTGAGCAGAACCATAAAGGTACAACATGATAAGCAACACCACAGAAAACTACTCGGTTCAGCGGCTTTCGTTTGAAGGACACACTTAACGTTCATCCACAGACTCAAAAGTTAAAACCACCTCGTACAGCATAATAAACAGTACCACGGGAAAGTACTGCTCAATAGCTTTCATCTGAATGGCCACACTTTAGGATTTCATCTACACTCTCAAAGGTTAGAACCACCTTGTACAGCATGATAAACAGCACTACAGGAAAGTACTCCTCAGTAGATTTCATTTGAAGTGACACACTTAAGGGTTTCATCCACAGACTCAAAAGTTTGTACCACCTTGTACAGCATGGTAAACAGCAAAGTACAACTCAGTAGATTTCACTCGAAGGACCCACTTCAGGATTTCATCGACAGACTCAAAAGTTAAAACCATTTTGTACAGCATAATAAACAGTACCACAGGAAAGTGCTGCTGCATAATTAGTTTTCATTTGAATTGACAAACTTTGAGATTTCATCTCAAGATTCAAAAGTTTAAACCATTTCCCTTGCACGGCGCAATAAACAGTCTCACTCAGTAGTTTTCATTTTAATGGCCACACTTCAAGATTTCTTAAAGCGTTTCCAATAAATTTAGTTCTCCAACATTTATTTGACAAACAATAATAAGCAGGAAAACTTTATCTGCGACTTTTTAGGCGAGGCGCTAATTACGGGAAAAGCAACTAAGATAAGTAATAAAAATGAATTTGATCACAATTATTTCATATGTAAAATGTATCTTTTCGGATTCAACACCGTTTACATATTCCGGCGAGTGGGAATTGGGAATGTGTGACTAACAGATGTAAGTTTTTTCAAATTTACTTTTTCTGACTTCTTCAAATGGAGTGAATAAAAATATAAATCTTTCGGTAAAAATAACAAGCTGATAAACACCCAGCATTTAAAATAACATGCCACGAAAGCAAACAAGAGAGGCTAGCTGGCCATTTTTCAACTTGCAAGGGGCACTGGATCGTTCTTGTGTCGGACTACATAGTGGGACCGCTCAAGGAAGGCAGGGCGATATTGCAATTCAACAGAACACCGACCAAGTCTTGTATGAAATATTAAAGTAGCCAATATGATCACGACGTGTGCAAGGTGCAGGATAAAAATACAGTTGAAACTGCGGCATATCAGCAGAACTTCGAAATGATTGTTATGAAGACTCAAAACAGTTTGAACTCTTTGCGTTTAGAGTCGCGTCAGTGGGTGCGTGAACATTCGTGTAATCTTTTGAATTTCAATTTCCCGATTGAGCTTTCCCTCAAAATTAGTCTGTTTAAGAACCTAAAGTCACTAAATATATTGTAAAGCCAAGCTTATTCTAACGGCTACATACATGATAACAATGGCATCCCATCCACCGAGTTTTTATGTTCTTATACTACTCACCGATTCCTTAGACATTTCTTGCAGTTAAAATGAGAAGAATTTGTTATACTGAGAAATCATCGTTTAATCTCATTCAGTTTCATATTCTCATAACCTTTACTTCTGAATAAACTATAATATGAGATCATCAAAAGAAATAAGATTCTGGTCAGATAAGAATTCCTTTTTAATATAAACTGACTTAACGGTGTTTGCCAGGCTGCAGAGTATGGCAGGTGCACACGCGAAACAATAATTAACCAGTAATAAGGGTCTAAAAACGAACTTGCACGCGCGAGATCTCGTCGAGTTCTGCCATACTCTGCAGACGGGGGTGTTTGTTATTCTCCCGCGCTTTGTGTTTCCGGTTTCCATGGTTTCTTGCCAATCTAAAACGTTCTGACTTCCGAATATGTTGGACAACACCAGGAGCTCCCGTCAATACCATGAAATCTTTTCATTAAGCTAACCACACAGTCCTTCTTTTCAAATATATCATGTATGTAAATATAACATTCGTGTATGTATTTGAATAAAGTATTATTATTATAAAGGGCCAAACAATACTTCAGCTGCCCAAATGGTCGCTTTCAACGGAAAAAAAATATCAAGACTTTTGGAAATGCTGGCCTAGTTGACAAATATTTTCACATGGGGCCTTGTCACACGGTCAATAAACTTCATATTTTACTGTTATTTTTATGCATTTTATCATTATTTTTTTTCAAACTCTTTGTCGCCTTAGGGTTTTGGACTGTCTTCGGAGGCGGCATTTTGCGGGTTGTATTTTAACAAGATCTGATCCTACTGATATCGCTTTTATAGAACGAACGAGTGTTTTGAGTTGCTTATCTAGAAGTTAAAAGCCCATCAATAAAACGGATAAGTCGCGGATAAATGCGGTGAAAATCCTGCTAAATGTGGAGGCAAAGAACGTTTTTCAGCCTTGGTAAAGACTCAGAGCATTAGGGGAGTTAATACATCTGCCTTATTCGCCTTTCTTATTTTGTATGTTGAATCCTAAAAGAACAATGTTTATAAGAACTGGTGTTAGACCGGGGGGTACCCAACAAAGTCTTATACTACGGGGAGGCTCCGAGCCGATGTCGAACCCCGAACCCTTTTTACACCATTTCATATAACTGACGCCTGAAAAAGAAACCCTTTCAGGTTGAGCCCCTCTGAATAGACCAGTAAAGTCCCCCCCCGGAAATGCAAATGGTTGGTAATTGTTATCTGTGAGGAAGCTCAGGTCGGCAGATTGTTCTTTTCTTTGAGTCACTAATTTAATTCTTCGCTTTCAGTTTGGGGTAATTAAATTGGACAGACAAGACGTTCATAAAGTACGCTTTTACAATACTTAAAAACATCATGAAAGCGTTTTACATTAAAACGTAACGCGAAGGGGTTTTCTTCTGTGGTACTTGCTTTCAATTTTAGAACACACACAGAAAAAACAATATTAAATTTCAAAAGGCAGTTGTTATTAAGAGTTTTTGTACGTGAATGAGACGAGGCTTTTATGAACGATAAATCACCAAACTTCACACAGTGAAAAAATAAAGATGTTATTAAAATAGAGCCGAAACTCGAAAGGGTATGAGACAAACAGGGTTTAACATAATTTAAATGTTTAATATACCCTTACCCTTGGGCAGTCTAAGATAAAAGAGTAGAATCGAACTATATTTTCCGATCTTCTTTATCCTCAGCTGGATTTCTTGTTTTGATCCGTCGCTCACTTTGTTGTTCTTCTCATGGTAACAAAACTATTAACTGACGCTGCGGCATTGAGTTGAAAGGGCGAAAGAGCGAAATTTATTCTCAAAGTAGCTCTTTGTCAGTCCACAATTAGCATATGAGACACCTGTCAAGTAAATGTTTATTTCTCTCATATTGGCCACGATAAATAAGCCTCAATAATCTTTCTCTCCGTTTGCATGCCTTTTGTAAGCGATCACTTAAAGACGACCACAATGAGAAAAACAGCAAAACGTTTTAAATACATCCCTTGGTGTTATCAGAATCAAAAAGGGAACAAAGTTAATTTATAAAATTCAATCTCTTCCGTAGCGAACGTATTAAAGGCAATGTATTAATATCTGAAATTTGAAACGCAAATGGGGGTGAACATTAGGCTTCGGTCTATATCAAATTCGCTGCATTTTCATTTAATGCGGCTTGCAAGTCTTTTTTGGCGCCGAGGTGTAACCTGAATTTGTCTTGAATCCTAGAGATTGCAAACGTTCAGTAAACCAAAGATGACAAATTAACAAAGACATTAAAAGACCGTTGCGCCTTGAGACAAAGTCGTCTACGAAGTTTTTAAGAGAAATTGATGAGCTCTTTGGATAAACTGAAAACACTAATGAAGGCATGGCTGATAATTTTGAAAACAATTTTAACAATCCCTCTTTCCTGCCGCTCTCCACGTGCGATTTCTGTTTTGTCTTGTGAAATGAATTCATAATATCGCTTTGGATCCACCTTAGAAACAATTACACGCGAAATTGGTGTGTTGTTTGACAGCATGGGTCGAGCAACCAATCAACTTCAAGTAAAATAACCCCTTTCCCTTTCAAAAATGCTGACTTTCTTAAAAACACGCCGCGATTCACTCAGACTGCGTCTAAAGCCATTACGTGATTGGTTAACACTAATGACCGATTTAAATAGAAACAATAAGGCCACATGTTCCATGCTTCTCATCAGAGCAATTTTCAATATGCCTTTCAAATGCATTCACAGTAGCGCTGATAATGTGACAAAAAAAAGCATTTTAAAGGCTTCCAGCCAGCTGTCGTTTGAGTGGATCACAGTATAATTGCGGTTCCATGCACACATTAATTTTCACCGTTCACGTCTTTTGAGCTGCGCGCGAGTTATTGTTGCCATCAAAACCTGGTGCACTTCATTCACAAAGTTAATCACCTCGATCAAGACAAGTGAAAAAAATTCCACTTTCAACTCTCTCTTGGATCGTAGTCGCGCGGGGCCATCGCTGAGGCTAAATTCGTTGATACAGTCTTTAATCTGCACGCGATAAATTAAGAATTGTACCACGAGCTTTGAACAATGGGAGACGAGATGCTTAGCGTGTTTTACAGTGGAGACATTTTCACGAGGCACGGGAAGATAAGTGCCAGGGAAGTTGCAAACCTAACGGCTAGCTTCGATGAAAAGAGCGAATTCCGCCTGTTTAGAGACTACTTTGGGTTGATAAGACTCGTGCAGAATGCGGCGGAGTTGGACAACGGCGAGCCCGGGTTTGACAGCTTGTACGATTTTACTTACACCAAGAGATCTCGCGTAGACAGCGTGGGTTCCGATCACTCGCTAACGAGCTCAAGCTCCGGTGGCAACGCTGAAATTGAACTATTCGTGGAAACGCCATCTAAAGCTCCAGGAACCTCGCTCGCGCCTGGCGCGCCAACACGCGTTTCGAAGCGGAACGCCGAAAACAACAGCGAGGTAGCCAATCGCAATCGGAAGAACAGAGAAAGCAAGAAAAACAGAAACGCAAACGTGTGCGTTTTTTGCAGGAATAACGGAGAGTCCAAGAAAGTGTATTCGAGTCACGTTTTGAAAGATGCTGAAGGAAACACAACATGTCCGATTCTACGAGCGTATACCTGCCCGCTCTGCAAAGCTTCCGGAAACGAATCGCACACCATCAAATACTGTCCGAAGAACAAAAACACTACAAAACAACAGCAAAGTCAAACGACAGCAAGTCAGGGCTTGAACTGAAGACTGTAACGGAAGAGGGAATCGCCAAGACAGGACACTAACCATCGCGAAAATAACCTTCGAACTGTAAAGTTATAACTCACAAGTTCAAAAAGGCTGATGCTTTTAGATTCAAGCCTCTAAACTATACGGTAAATTAATCAACAGATATATAAATTATACAAGAAGATATTAAAACCATATTTAGATAGATTGCTTAGGTTTTTAACGATACACACAGGAGCTGAATTTTGCTCTTGATCACTTCACAAAATTGCTCATCATTTAATAGATTTTTAGACTGTTTGTAAAGTGCATAGCCTTTGGTAACATACCGTTCAAATGGTGTCATATTTTCTTGACTTTGCGCTGTGAGTGCTTTTGGAGGCTAGTCCATTAGTTGTTGATATATTTGCTCTGCATATTGAGGGGTCAAATCCCATGTTTTAGGAGCAAAACAAAATGTATAAAGAATTTGAAAATAACGTTGTTATATACTTAAATTTGTCTTGCGTATTCGAAACGTCAAATGTACACTCATATAAAATTAATATCTGTACAGAACTCAAAAGAACTACTAACTTTCGAGGAAAAACATTAAATCGTATGGATAATTTTTAATCGAGATTTCATTCTTTCAGTTTCCACTGTGGAAAATATCAAACAAAAGTTTTTCCTTTTCAAGGAGATTTCACTTTGTTTCACTTTCAAAACTTCAGCATTGATATTATATAAGGCCATGATTAGCGTGGGCTAAGCTATGAAATAAAATTGAGATTGTAACGCTTAAATAAGTGAATTACAGATGAAATATCACCTAATGTTAGAATTTACTACTGAGATAATGTGGGTGAGAAAATATTGTCTGTGTTTCAAGGGAGAATCGCTTATTGCGCAGATATTTCCCGAAACAAAAATTGAATTTCCCGTTTTCTTTTCAGCTAAAAAAATGTTAATATCAACACCTCAATAAGGACGAATTTGAAAGCCTTGTATAAGGAAAAAGTTGTGTACTAATGATATTAGAAAATACACCACTATTATGTTCATGCAATAAAACTGATTGTTTTAGAATAGCTGTGTTGTTGACTGAAACAGCAAAAAAAGCATCTAATTCGACTTTAATCTCTCGATAAGTTTCGTTTAGAAAAGAGCTTCTAAATACACTTCTTTTTAAGATACTCATGACGTTCCTTTTTAGTTTAGGGCAAGACAAAATGTTTATTAGTATTTTTTTATGGACGTTAAAAGATTTTAAGAAGGCAACGGGTTTTTGCCGACGAAAAAGAATCGATTGTTGCAAAGTTATAGTTTAAACAAAGCACTAAAGCTATAACTGAACTTTATAGAATAAGCCGAACTTTCCAACTTATAACAGCTCGAAATGAAACTGAGATTTACCGCGGTTTGAGAACACTATTTTTTGAATGCTGTGCAAAGTGGCTCAATTTTTTATATAGGAGATGAAATATTGAAGGGAGGATTCAAATGAAATTTAGTGAGCGGCAGTTTTTTGTTCGCCTTTATATCTTAGTTATCTTGGGTGGGAAAATAGGTGGCCAACTTTCGCACCAGAGCAAATATGAAATGAATAGAAAGAGATTCAAAGGTTTCGTGTCGTAAATACAATGAATTCAAACGATATTGATGCGCGTGATTGAGTTCGAAAAAAGAGGTTCAAATCTCGTGAGACGTTGAATATTTGTTATTCAAGCTGGCACTTTTGAAAACGAAACAAAAAGACACGAGACTACCCCAAAAACACAACAGGATCTGTCACGTAAATGAAACAAGCGCTTTATTAGGCCTTTGTAACGCGCAGGTTGTCAAAATTGTTCCTCTGAAGGACAGAGGACAGGAAGTACTAGCCATCTTTAGAGCTCAAATCTTTGTTTGCTTTTAAAATCCAGCAAAGCTCCTTTCTTAGCATGCGATCATTAATCCCTTGTCATTACCGAGAGAAATGCCCTTGGCTCTGAACGAAAGCTGCCCTTTCTTTATTAGAATTGAATGGGCGCAGCTTGGTTTCTTTCAATCGCACGAATATGCACAACACATTAATACTGAAAACCGTTTCATATTAGTTCTTTTAAAACCCGCGCTTCGAACCTTGCACGCAAATAACTGACTAAAGCTTTTTTCAATCGTCAAATCCTATTGGAAAGAAAATATCATTTCTTGGACAAGGCTACCTGAACTTCAAGAATACTATCCCGACATTTGTGCGCCAAAATAATGAAAACAAAACCCTCCACTTTCAAATTTCATTTGCAGCTTCTTTAAGTTTGCACAAAAGTGAAGTGAATTGTACAAAAGAAAGCTTCGAATGTATTTTTTTATTATAAACAGTTTCCCACTAAAAACGAGCTTGGATATGAGGTCGAAAATGTACTCTTTTTTTTTCAAAGTGCATGGGACCGTGCGTGATTTGCATATGCACGCGGTTCTAATGTGAGAGTAAATATGATAAATTACTGTAAAACAAACCACCTAAAATCCATACGGCGATATTGCTTAAGCGTTTTTACGAAACCAGCGGTGGTACCACTTTAACGAGATGAAAAACGATAAGCTTTCATTGCCCAATAGCTACTTGTTTGCACTAGACGGTATTGTGATAGCATTCGTAACAAAACGCGAAAAGGAAACAGCAAATTGTACATCAGACTCTTAATTTATGTATCTCACACGAAATCAACGAAACAAGGAAAGTTTTTGTAAATTGCTATTAAACCCTGAAGATAATATTCAGCTCGGAACGATGCCAGAAATGAAAAAAAAAAAGGGTGGTAGAACGGTGAATTTTTACCGAGGACGAATTTTAAATTTACTTGCTCCGTCTAACAAAATCAGTTGTGAATTTCTAAAATAAAATCCATTGAAAGGTGACTACCTTCCTTTGAACTTCTTATTTTACAGTTATTTTAAGCGACAAAAAAGTAGAAAGCAATTTGTTCGAGGGGTCTTCCGTTGAGAAGACTTTTTGCGCATTGATCCAGCAGTTTCCCCGGTCTTTTTGAAGTTCGGTTTTACTTGTTCCGGCCGCAGCGTTGTCGCTAGTATACGGCTTTGAAAATAAATTATAAGATTTACCGTACGAAAAGACAAAGGTTTTATAAAATTGACTTCCGTTAGTAAAGCCACTCAAATATCCTTAAACTCTGTCCATATATTCTGGTTCATTAAATTCTCCTCTCTCAATTTGTTTTTACCCAAAAGGAATCCACTGATCAGTTTATCTCTTTAAGCAAAATAAATTCAATCGCTGTTATTGATGACATCTTGCAAGATAAACACAATTTTTTGTTCTCCGAGGGTGTCCTTTAATTTCGTACACAATATTTTATATCGCCACTTTTGCCTATTTACCTAGTATTCGTTCTGATCAGCTTCGCATGAAAATTTATCAACTAGCGCTTTATAACCTGACATGCAGCTCTCACCCTCTAGAAGCATGTTATTGAAAAGCAGAAACGTAAAAGGTAGCGGATTATATCTAAATATAAAAAGAAACAGCAAAAAAATATGGAGAATGCATAGGAAGTATGTTGATATTCAGTTGTCGGAGATAAATGGCAGGAAACAAATACACCAGGAGGAAATAATTTAGTTTTGTTTTCGGCTGGAAACTTGAAAACAATGAAAACGGCAAAACCTGTTATTGAGAAATGAAAATATAAGCACACGACGGGTAGCTTTTGACCGAAAACAAATAACATGCAAAGTTCACAGAGCTTTTTTTTGCTTTCTGTTTTTTATCAAATACTGCATGTATTCCCTTTCCAAAGATACTCAGCTAACAGCTCGGTTTTCCGCAAGAAAAAAAACGAACGGTTGAAAGGCCCAAAATGAATTCGTAAATGTAAATGATACGACTGTAAAAACATATTTATTCGCACCCAAATAAGGACGAGAAAACTGTTCTTTTTGTGAAAGAGTTGTTAATAGAGGAAGATACGTTGCGTGTTTAAATTGTAACCGGAGGAAAAAGAGAAGTTAGCACGCTTTTAAGGCTAAAATTTTACTTTTGTTTTGTTTTCTTGTGCTCCTTAAACAAAACATGTTCAAAAGTTAATACCAATATCGCAGGTTATTAACTCACTGAGCGGTCCTGATAAGCTTTCTAAGTTGCTATTTATCGTTCCAAGATGAGTTAATGATGTCCAAAAAAAGCACTGATCTCGCCGTTCTGTGTACTTAATGAACAAACAGCGAACGCATGAATTAAGGGACCGCAAATAAGTTGTGAATTTTTGGTCACGAAGAGCAACGGGTGCCAAGTAAAGAGCCTTAAAATTTCGTTTTTCTGTACATGACGTTCATTCCTAAAGATGGAAAGGAGTTCTAAATACTTTTGAGTTTGTAGACAATTTCGTGATTCGTCGCCGGCATAAAACTTCCGTTAAAGCTTTCTCAATTAGACCGCGAAGTTAAATTAACTTTCCTAAAGATGAGATTTAACGACGAAAGCGAAACGTTTGGAGAAGAGCCCGGGGGTTTTAGCAAGCCGGTTTTTCCGACACTTATTCTGGAAGGCGCGACGAGCGAGGCTTCAAAAACTCTCATTTTAGACACTTTGAATTAATCACTGTCAACTTCGGCGTTGTGCAGATTACAAGAGTGTTCGCTTGCCTTATTAAAAAATAAGAAATGTCAACTTAAGAAGGATTCTGGCATGCAGTGGTTCCGGCAATTCTTGATCATAGCTCTTTGTAATAAGACTTCAGGAAAGAGCGATTAGTACAGAAGTTCCCTAGGCCTCCTAAGGTTTTGTACGGTAATGGCAACGGCTGATCTTTTCTGTTAAGAGCCCCAAGACACGCGGAAATGAGATGGAATTGCAAGAAACTGAAAAGGCCTCAGCAGGAAAACAAATAATGTCCGAGAAAATTTGGTTACTAAAGCCGGTTGCTTGTGATCAAAGTTTCGAAACTTGAATTTAATAATCTCGATTTTAATCCTCCCGGGGCCAGCAGCCAAGACTAAATTATTTTCTACGATCCTGTGCTTACTGTGTGTACTGAGGAGCCAAAAAGGCCATGCTTTAAAACTGACAAAAAATTTCTTTCAACTAGTTACGCAGCATGCAGTGTTGAAATTCAGTTTGTTGCGCGTTTCATCACGCACAGCAAATTTTCGTGTTTCTACGGTGGCTCGTTGGGACAAAACACTTCCCAGAATCCAAAACACGTCCCAGAATCCAAAAACACCTCCCAGAATCCACTAAATCAACTAAATGATAAGAACAAATAATCAAATTTCTTATTCATTCATTCAAACTCTCTCGCACTTTCTGATTCGCTTAAATATTCCGGCTAAACAGCTATCGTTGACCAAATTTGGAGGACCTTTGCGTTATTCGATAAAATGACATCAAAAGTACTAGTCTGCTACACAGCCGTTTTTAGCGTCGTCACGCAACGCTCCTAAAAACGGCTGTGTAGCAGACTACAAGAGAACCGGCTATGGCCAGAAAAAGGGATGGCATGCCTTTTCTGAGGGTCCCCAATAGAGTTACTGAACCCGTTTTTCCGACCCAAATTTCCGCAATTTCGATTTTCGGCGTCCCGGATCCCATGCATTCTACCATTCTGAGTCAATATTAACACTTACTACTGGCTTTGGGCAAAATCGTGACTTAGGGGAGGGGTAGGTGGTCTGTTACCCAGAAATCTTGATTGATCCCATATTGGGAACAATGTTTTTTGGACTTTCCTCTTCTTGACGCTACCAAAAATAATTCTGAAAGTCACTGATTGCATGGATACTTTCCAGATTAGCCTATTTGTTTTTAACGGCACTAAAGCTCCTATTTACAATATTATACTACTACATGAGAAATTTCTGAAATTTGATTGGCTTAGAGCAGTGGTATTTCAGCTTAATTTGAAATACCTACATGTGAAAATTACAAACCTTTTGCAGGTAGTGGTATAAACAAATAATAGCATGATTTGTACGTAATGTTTGGCATAAATACCACTCGTGATATTTCAAAATTGTCTCAAATTTCACTCGCCTAACGGCTCGTGAAATTTCGTATAACAATTTTGAAATATCACTCGTGGTATTTATGCCAAATATCACTATAAATAATGCTATTACCTATACAAATACAATAACTGCTCATCGTAACCCTTGCAGTGGGCTGGTCTCAGTCTAGCTTTTTCTCAGTCTAGATTTCTGTAGTAGTTATTTTTTCTGTATTGCTTCCGCATTTACTAGTGTAACTGTTCAGTTCGCAAAGTTTTTATTCCTTGTATACCGCGAATAACAACGCTACGGCGAATATGTCGCCCTTTCTGTAGCTGGTCGAGGCGAAATTGTCCACATTTTGATCCCACAAACACTGGCTTGCCACACGCATGCCCTGGCCGCTAACAGAACCAATATGAACGAGACATACCAACTTACAGCGTTCATAATTCAACCATTTTACTCGTTGCTTGATATCCTCGCAAAGTTGAGTTGTGAGAGCGCGGCATTTGACCGAATCATAGCTGCGCAGTGCGTCAAGACTTTCTTCAAAGGCTTCATCCATAATTCTTTTGACAACATGCGGACGGAACTTTCTGTCAGGCAGTGGCTCCATTCGGTAACTCGGCAAAACGTCGGCTTGACCTCGATGCTTCGGGTCCGTCGTGAAGCCCTCAGACCTCGGCGATACGTTGCTCGAGACTTTACGATTTGGAGAGCTTAGAAAGGGATTTGCAGTTGAGGAGGGCTTTCGGCGTTCGGTCCTATCAGGAGAAAAAGCATAAGCACCAGAATGTTGCGATGTGTTAGTTGATGATCTTCTCCTACGGTCTTCTTGCGCGGATGAAATTGAAAGCGAAGGAGTGCGACCTCCGGTGGTCACCTGATGTGTTTGTGCTTCCATAACTGTCGATTACCGTAAGATACTATAGATTGCAAGCTATGAGGTAAAGGCCAAAGCGATCGTGAGCGGTTGTTGATGAATTCAGGAAGATGAAAAAGCCAAGTCGGTTTGTTTGTCCAAGCAATTTTGCAATTTAGAACAAGCAAGAGGCCAGGTGTAATTCTTCGCTCCTTGCTGATTTTGAACGCTTGCTCTCTTCTTTAAACAAGATTCCTTCTCCGCAACTGAGAGATGTCCCAAGTAAAACTTTTGAATTTCTTAGACAACTGATCAACTTTTTGATCTTGTATGAGACATAATCCGCTTTATAATTTCTACTATTTCCGGTTGCCAAGCAATGCTAAATAAAGAGTCAACTCTTCATCGCCGATGTTTACTTAACTTGGGCAAACGATCGATAGAATATTCAAAACTTAATATATACTCTACTCATGCGGTCCCCCTAAAAACTCCTCAAAACAACTTGCACAAACCTTTTTAAGATTCTGAAAAGGACAGCAGGGATAATGCTCATTCAAGGCATCCTTCATTACATAACCTGATAAATTTCCTTTTTTTATGAACGCACACTGAAAATATATCTCAAGACAGCTTAAGCTTGTTTACGCAGCGTGGGCCGAGAGATGAATAGAAAGTCTAAAAGCCTACCATCAATCATTGTAGTCGAAGTAACAATGAGCTTCAATTGAAAAGACTTGTGCCAAAACGTCAATTAAATGGAAATTGTGAATCGTTTCTCCTTTCATCTTGTTGCAGCCGATATTGGGAGAAACAGAAAAGAGATTAAGAAGAGGGCGGAGAGTAATTTAGCACAAAGTTTTTCCTTTGATAGCATTCTTGTAATTGATGATGAAAATGTTCTCATTTCTAACAAGGAAACCGAACCATTTGAAGTTTTCAGTGATGCGATTTGAAAAACGGTCAGCAAAGTTGGTGTTTTTATTTCGTTTTGTTTTTTCTGTGACATTGGTCTCTACGCCATTCATTTTACC
The DNA here is from genome assembly GCA_964035525.1 of Porites cylindrica. Classification (NCBI taxonomy): domain Eukaryota; kingdom Metazoa; phylum Cnidaria; class Anthozoa; order Scleractinia; family Poritidae; genus Porites; species Porites cylindrica. The sequence continues at coordinate 1,182,469 of OZ037788.1, read as the reverse complement.
AGCTAAAAATTTTTGTTTACGTTTTATCGTGATTGGCATTCTGAAGAATTAAAGTTGAGGAAGTATAATAATTACTAGTATCCCAAGGAACAATTAAATTTAATTGTGATCCATCAAACAAAAGAACGTTGTTGGAAATGTTAAGTTCCATTTCATTCGGTAAGCAGGAGCCTATTGTTGGCTCCTTCGTAGGCGTTCAACCCTTGAATTCCTTCCTGATAGTGGCCTAAAAATCACAAAATTTTCAAATCTATTTTCATAAAAATCCCAAGAAATAAATATTACTAAGAAAATGTTCTGCCAAAGAGGATTCATTTGAATGGTAACACCAAAGGATTTCATCCAGGGACTCAAAACTTAGAATTGCATATACAAAACAAATAGTAACATGTGAAAGTACTGCTGAAGAGGTTTCATTTGAGTGGTAACACGGAAGTATTTCGTCCACAGACTCAAAAGTTAAAACTACGTACTAAATAAAAAGTACCATGTAAAAGCACTGCTAAAGAAGTTTCATTTAAATGGTAAACCAGAGGGTTTTGTCCACAGAGTCAAAGGTTAGAGTGACTTTAGAATCTTTAAGGCCCAATATCTACATACAATTCTCCAAACTGATTTCCTTACATTTCTCTAAAGAATTAGTGGAGAGAATTTGATAAAAGATCAAAGAATTTTCCTTTTGTTGATCATTTTGTGACTTCTTATAACCTTTGCTATTGAATGTTTATTGACAAACGTTGGGAGAAAATTGATGTTACTCACTCTTGGAACACAAACGGTCCCCTCTCCGTCACAGAGCAGTCACTTTCCAAATCCCCGGAAATCGTTTCGTTTTAATTAAAATTTATCGAAAACTGTCTTCGAAGCAGGCAAGGTCACTTTCTTTTCTTTCTCTCTTTTTTTTGACCGCAAGAAATATTATAACGTCAAAATGTCTGTTTACTTACGGACTGGTTGTGAGCCTGCATTCCCAGCACTCAACGCTCGGTACAAAAATAGCGGAGCCAAGATTGAGGGTCATTTGACAGATTAAGGTGATCAGAAATCAAATTACGTCTTCACGACTCTCAAACGACAATTAGTGGTGTATTGGGGTGGGACAAATCCTCCAAGATTTTGGATTTTTGACATTATGGATAAAGGTCTTTCAAATGAAAATCTGAAATAATGGCAGATCCAAGATGGCCGTTCTAGGTAATACTGACGAAGACAAGATTCATATGACGTCATCAAGACAGTCGAGTGCGATGAATCCGTCAAGATTTATCTTCAAACCTCGATATTCGTGAAATGACAAAGGAGAGTCTTCCAGTCAAGTCAACTTGTATAATTCGTCGGAAAAAGAAGTACCAGTTACTTGCCATGTGAAGAGAAATCGAGGTATCTCGTGGCAGTCCGATGGAGTTCCAAAGTATTTAGCGAACAGCCGTAGATTTCCGAAGGTGTACAACCTTCCGCAGAATTCGAAGAAGGTTGGAAAAGGCTCTCTTTTTTTAAAGTGAACTTTCAAAGAATCACTCGTACATTTAATGATTTAATAATTAACTCTTCCCTGGTTTGTGCGATTTCCAACAGAAAAGAAACTTTCGTTTTTTATTGCAGGTTTTTTTCTCGCTCTCCCCCAGTTGTGCGCTCCACTTGAAAAAGGCGAAAGGCCTAGGTCCGATCACGATTGGTTGGCCACGATTAGCTCAGGGGCACCCAACGAGAATATTGTTCAAAACCACTTAAACATAGCATTGTTAAACGTACGTTAGTATTTAAACGGTAGATATAGGCATATTTTTATCCCCTAAAAATTTTTCATCTGTTCGGATTTCCTAGCTGAAAGTCTAGTGATCCGAAAATTATAGGGATCAAAACTTACCTTTTCGAAAATTTTAGCCAGAAAAAAGCCTCCCGAAAATTCTAGGTGATCTTTTTAGGGTAAAAATCCGTTAAAAATAGGCAATTATACCATTTTTTAGATGTTCGAAAATCCTAGGAGAGGCAGGCAAGCAAGAAATTTTACAACAAATGTTTCGAAAATTCTAGATCTCAAATCGTCTTCCGAACAGATATTCCTCCGAAAATTGTCGTTGGGTGCCCCTGTTAGCTGAGCATGTGCAAGGAACGAAAAAAATGCAAAGCTCACGTTCTTTCGCAATGTTTTGTCCGCTCGTCTATAAACGTCCTATTTCTGACTTTCAATTATTCTTAATTATCAACACTCAATACTGTCATCATTCTTCTATTGTATTACACAATTATTAATTTCCTTTTACGCGTCACCACGGCCAACACATTGCAAAATAAACAAAATTTTGTCATCGTTTCCTCGTTATTTTATTCTACTGTTGCTCTCTTTGTTTGCTAACAATGACGAAAAGCTGCACTTGGGAATTTAGCACCAATTAATTCGTTTAGGCCTACTCCTAATGGCCTCTTTTATCTTAATTCTTTTTAAGAAGAACATCATATGAAATGCAAATCATTTGAACAGATCTTGTTGTTGTGTGTTAGTGCTGCAAGGATTTTATTCCACGTTTCTGAGTTTTGTTGCACTTTATATCAGAGCTACGCGTTCTGCTCCATTCCAGTTTGAAAGTGGAAGCTAAAGATCACAAAAACTTGACTTGTTAGCTTCAAAAAGGCAACGGTGGGTTTAACCATGAAATCCTAACCTAAAGAAAATCACTTGCGTCCAGCACAATAATATCAGTTAACCCGTGACAACATTTCAAGATACGATCGCTGGATTTTATGAAAAAGCCAGCTGAAACTTGAGAAGACGTACTGTTTCCGCAGAAACGAAAGCAAACATACGCCTAAAATTCAAGTCAGTCTCTAAACCTTTAAAGGGCATTTTTCCCATTGTTATGATTGCTCTTGTTCACTTCATATTTTTCTTGTACAAGGCTTATTTTACACGCAAGAAGCAACTAAAGCGAATTCTTTGAGATAATTTTATTTCTCCTTCTTTGACACAGGTTTTGCTACCTTAAATACTCCACACAGGCCTTATAACGTCAAAAGAAGCTGCCTCTGCCACAAGACAGACCGCCTAAGACTCTTTGGCCAGTGAAGCGACACTTAATGTGATCAACACTGACTGGCTTGATTTCGTTTACTGGACATTTCCATGGATGAGCCCAGTTTAAACCCCGCAACACTTGCACCAGTGTCCGAATCGAAGGCAGGAGAGCCCCGCTTGTCGTTGAATGGCATCGTCGGGGCTAAATTATGGGCACGGAGACGGAAGAACTCTCTTTTCATTCCACATCGATGTGAAAACGACATTGGAAACTCTTTTCTCTCCCATGCAGACTTTCCAAAGGCCAGGGCAAAATCAGTGACTGCGTTGGGGGTCCAGAAGAAAGAAGAGTTTGACAAACAAGGAGCGTACAGAATCCTTGAGCAAACAATGAACACGGAGTTGTCTTTTAAGAATTATGACGCTAAAGAATGCTCTGCCTCTTCGCATAAAATTGCCAAGCTAGCAAAAGAAAAGATCTGCAGCACATATGAGCTGACCGGATGCAAAGTCATCTGTTTGTGTTACATCACAAAACGGGCCAAGCCCTCGCTTGCGATCGACAGTGGATGTGCGTGGGACGAGCTGAAAAGTACCGTTGAAAAGGACGCCTTTGTTGATTTCGTTTACAAGAATCAAGACATCGTGGCTGTCGCCTCAGTGTTTGTAATTCACTGCCGGAAGTTGGGTTCCAAGAAAACCGCAGCTGACCTCTTAGACGTTCCTACGAAGGCAAGGAGCGCGTCGATATCTGAGCCTGCACGAAAACGAAAGGATAGTAGCGTCTTCACGAACATGCCCCAGCTTCAGAGAGGTGAAATGATGCGATAAAGACTTTTGAACTGTAACATCCATCTTAAGTCAGGGAACACCCCTTATGGCTCTGCACCACAGTAACACTGAGGAGCACCTCTCCATTGCAGACAGTTCTTAAGATCACTAACATCACATATTCTCTACCTCTGCGCACCCCTGTTATGCCAAATTTACGTCTACCGCTTTAGTGTCCGTGTTCAGGAGAATTGATTGTGTGTCTAATAACGCATACTATGAAGCCAAACTGGATTCCATAACTCAGTTGATTCATTAGAAGCGGTCACAATTCATACTGAGAACCTGTTAGAATCACGATGAATTTAAAACCACACTGTAATTTTCAGGGAGTTATAATAACTCCTCTAGTGGGGCTAATTTAACTCCTTACAGTGGAGTTATTTTTCGTGGAGTTATTTTAACTCCAAAAAGGAGTTTAAAGAACTCTTTTTCAGGAGTAAAAGTGACCCCAGATATTAAGGAGTTAAAATAACCCCAAAAAAGGAGTTATCCTGTACCTAAAATTTTTACTCCACTTTCAGAGTTAAATTAACTCCAAAAAGAGTAAAAACAACCCCTGTAAGGAGTACAAGTAACCCCATTTCGGAGTAATGTTAACTCCAAGACTGGGAGTAAAAAGAACTCTTTTTCAGGAGTAAAAATGACCCCAAATTCGGAGTTAAATTAGGAGTTAAAATAACCCCAAAAAAGGGGTTATCCTGTACCTAAAATTTTTACTCCATTTTTGGAGTTATAATAACTCCCTAAAAATTACAGTGCAGTCAGTTAAGCCAAGTGAAACACGTAAAAAATCTTTTATACAGAAAGAAAAGAACTTATTGGCTTGAATGGGAAGCCGTTTTTATTGGCAAATGTGATTAAGATAGCAGCTTGACCGAATGGTCAATGCAGTGGACTCGCAATCCGGCGGTCCCATGTTCGAGCTCCGTTCCAACCATTTACTAGCTGGATTGCCGAGTTCAATTTCTTATCCACGCTTGTAAATAGTAACCTTCCAGTCACGATGTTCAGTTATGTTGTTTAATTGGAGTGGCTGTGAATTAGCTAGGTTAGCTAAGTGTAATCACACTTGAGACGATAGCATCTACCATTTAAACGTTTACAAATAAGTTTAAGAATGTTTAATCTTTTAAGGCAAGGAAAGACCCGCATTTGCTTAAGGTAAAACAGTTGTTCACAAGCAACGAACAAGCTGTAGAGCGTTGTTTTCGCTTGTACGTGCGCTGAATACAATTAGAAGTCCTTTATTTTCTAAACGAAATAAAGGATTTTTGTTCTAGTGGGCACTTAAGCCTCAATTAGGTTTCCCCAAGGGATGTGGATGAACAATGTCTGCTAAAGCAACTTCTTTTCAAAGGCACAATTACTTCAGTCCCGGCATAAATGTTGGAAAGGCAGGGGACACGCTAAAGTGAAATTATGAAATTGCACAAGTTAAAATGTTCCTTGACACATCGCAAGTCACTAAAAAACGGCCCCTTTCGTTTATTTCGAGAAAGGTTGTCGGAAAAAATGTGCGCGCGACAATCCCGAAAAGTAATATGGGATATGATCAATACACTGTTCCTGACACTGTAGCTGTCGAACCTACTTTTGTTGCTTTCCTTTAGCCCTCGCAGACATAGGTCCGTGGCCTCTATTGCCAATCTCTTGAATTTCTTTGAAGAACAGTGAACTCAAAACCACCCACCCACCATACCTTTCGGGATTGTCGCGTGCACTTTTTCCGACAACCTTTCTCCAAATAGCTGTATACACAAAGGACGTGAACAATAACGCTTCGATTCATTGCTGAATAAAGTAAAGTTAGGTGGAGCGAGATAACTGGTTTTGCAGCTACTCCACCAAAGAATAGTCAACAAGTGTTTAACAAGTATTGTTCGCCGGGTTTTGAGTCAATGAAACTTCAAGAACGATGAAAAAAAGACGGCTTGTTGATGGATCTTATACATATTACCATTGTTGTTATCAAGTATTGCTGTACGTTCAGGCCGATATGGGTTTTTGACAATTGATTTTGAGAAATTTCTTTAGGTATTCCTACCTCACATACCTGTCGAAGTGTAAACAAGACAAAAGTTAAAGTTAAATTAAGGAGTCCTTATATTGCGTCGTTAGCTCGAAATAGAGTCATCATCGGGCTAAAAGCAAACCTAAGGCGGACAAAAACGGACATAAACTGTGTACAACATGAAGAAAACTTTGTTAATGTAAAAATATGTCCTAGATAATCTCATTTAAGGCTCAGGTTAATCGAAGTTGTAAATTGTTTTCTATTCGTGGTAAATAATAATAAAGTCGTTCTTAATTGACAGTTACCCTGGTGGTTGTTTCTTGGCGTGCTTAAACTCGGCTTGTAACCATGACGATATTAAATGATGTACGAGCAAAAACAGTAAAAAACTAAGGGGTCTATTTTACTGGGTAAAATCCGTTCTCAGGTTAAACCAGAATTTCTTTTGTCTCCTATGAATATTTAGGGAGAGGAAAAAGGAATTCTGAATGAAACTATCATAGGTCAAATACTGGTTTAACCTGACAACGGATTTTACCTATAAGTCCACTTTTAATCCTCGTTCTACCAACTTATTTTGCATACAAATCACACCAACAGGGCATTCTCCGCCCCAGTGCTTACGGGTTTGGGAATGCGCGCATAAGACGAGACAATCTTACTCCAGGGTTCCCCAGAGCTCTTGATCTCTCTCCTCTACATGCGCAGAAGAGTTCTGGGTCGAGATTGACTAACAGGGGTCAAAACGGACCCCATAACAAAAACAGCTTAAAAAAAACTATAATTTACTTCCCAGGTGATTTCAACATCTAAGAAAACAACTCGTAGCCTGCGAAAACATCCGTTTCTCCACGCTCTTCGCCGCTGGGGACGTTTCGCGCGGAGGAACGTCTGTGACTCAGCGACAGAAATTTCTTACTGATGACGTAAAATATGTCCAGAATCCGGTCAGAAGCGAGCCCTGTTTAGTCTGTTTGGTCGACGGAGTAGTTACATTGTTTTAGCTATTGTTTACGATTGACAGACAAAAGACAAAAAGCCACAAAGGTCAAATGTAAACGGGGTGAATCTCTAACAAAACAGTCAATATTTGTGGAATATAGTCTTCTCTAGAACAAGCAATTGAGTTTTGCTGGAGCTCGTTCGTAGATGAACACAACACTTTACCAACGCGAAACGTCCCCAGCAGCGAAGAGCGAGCGGAAACGGATGTTTTCGCAGCCTAAACAACTCGTGGATCAAAAAAAGCAACATCGCCTTAATGGGCCAAACCATGAGCTGCCCTAGAAGGATCAATAGGCTCAGGCACAGGAGATTAGAAACGTCAGTGAGGTGTGGGGGAGGGAGGCAGGAAAACAAAATTTTAAAAGAAATACTGTATCATTCCCCACACAACCTATGAAAGGACAGAAATGTAGCTCAGGGACATCACCGGTGCTTACGTTCCCTCCTCTATTCCAACAGTCTTGGATTTACAGAGCTGCTTTATAGCAGTCGTGTGAGGGCATAATCAGTTCAGAGCCTTCTTTTGCACAGAAACAATAATGTTAGACAGCTAAAGAGACCCAAGTGCAAAGTATAACTTAACCCTTTAAACCCTAAGATCAAAGTTTGAATTCTCATTTGTTGCCCCTATTCATTTCCCCGTTATTCTCATGACCACTCTGTTTTACAAAGCGTTGATATCACAAGGAGAAATTTGATGCTGATCACTCGTAGGGCTTAAAGGGTTAACGAGGGCTTGTACATTAATTCTCAAAATCCTCCGAGTGTACTTCTAGGAAGACTCACGTTTTGTTAACCACGTTAAGGAGAAGCTTTCTAAGTTGCTCCGAGGCTAACCTTTCAAGTGTGCAATGTTTTCTAAATAGATGCCTGAAGCGTAATTATAATTCTCAAAATGTTAACATCTGCGCACCGTAATTTTCAAGGAGTTATAATAACTCCTCTAGTGGGGCTAATTTAACTCCTTACAGTGGAGTTATTTTAACTCCAAAAAGGAGTTTAAAAAACTCTTTTTCAAGAGTAAAAGTGACCCCAGATATTGAGGAGTTAAAATAACCCCAAAAAGGAGTTATCCTGTTCCTAAAATTTTTACTCCACTTTCAGCGTTAAATTAACTCCAAAAAGAGTAAAAGCAACCCATGTAAGGAGTAAAAGTAAACCCATTTCGGAGTTATTTTAACTCCTGACTGGGAGTAAAAGAACTCTTTTTCAGGAGTAAAAATGACCCCAAATTCGGAGTTAAATTAGGAGTTAAAGTAACCCCCGAAAAGGGGTTATCCTGTACCTAAAACTTTTACTCATTTTTGGAGTTATAACAACTCCCCAAAAATTACGGCGCAAGCTCCTAAAAAAAAAGACAGAAGAATTTACAGCAGAGTGTCTAAGTCGGCAGGCCTCCCTCTCTATCAAATGCTTCCCAAAGCAAAGGAGACTAAGTCGGTACCAGCTGCGTCGTAGTTTTGCTCTTAGGCCGAAAATTAACACCCAAAGGTTTATGAACACTTTTAGAAATCGTTTAATATTTAATTATGACTTAGCTATTTACATTTTTTCTTTATCTTTTTTAAAGGTTTTTACCATGTCATTTTACCATTGTTTTGTCTTTTTGATTTAATATTCCATATTTCTTAGCTATTCATGCTTTTCTTTTTAATTCTTTTATCTTGTCACTTTATCTACATCATATATTTGTGACATTTGGCTCTTTTCTGGATAGTTGTAGCATTGAATATGTATTTTTATTCAATGAAATAATGACATATTATTATTATTATTATTATTTCGTGAATGACGATGAAATGTTGAGATGTTGAAGGGACGGGGACAAGGCAAATGGGCTAGACGGTCATTATCTAGCTGAATAGCCTAATTGCCACAAGCTGGCATCACCCTGTGTAAGACCCTGTTGTTTGCTAACCTTAACTGGAGGGGGTTGAATTTTGGGTTAGCGAACGCTCAGTAATTTCCTGTGTCTAAGCGCCTTTTTTGATTTTGAAAGCAAGGGTGAAATTCAAAAAGTGCGATCAAAAGACGCACTCACCCTTTTTCTAGCCTACAAGCCCGAACCCCACAACTTGCTAGTACTGGCCAAGCCCAATTGGCTCGCCAGTGAGATCAGGCACTGAAACAGTTGACTTGACCGTGTAGCAACGACTCCATCATGTCTAGCTCCAGATTGTGACTATCGTGTATTGCTACTTCAAACAATGATGGAATGCCTTAGAATAGAACTAACGATAGAACTCAATAAGAATTTTCTTAATGCTTGACCAACTTCTTGCTTTCCTCGTACAATTATATATACTGATCAGTAAATGAAAAAACTGATTTGTTTTTCAAACTCTATCGGACACGGTCCCGATCGTGTTCGCGTGTTCAGAAGTAGAAGAGTTCACGATATTTCGTCTCTCGATGTTACAATACCATTTGGAAGCAGCCATGCAATTTCTCTATCTTTAATCAATTTAACGATGTATTCTTTTGTTCTGCTAATGTTAAACGAATTCCTTTAGCAAACCGACACGAAAGCCTCGGGCAAATAAGGACCAACTCTCTCAGAAGCCACCCTCTAAATATTCCAATCATGTTGGTTAAGCTTGCCGTTAAGGCTACTGAACTGTTCACAGAAGGTTCACTGAGCTACCAAACAACATCACTAACATAGTGTTCATATGTTTGTTAGTTTGTGTTCAATAATTAAAAAGTGACAGAACAGAAGGTATCAGAATATAATACGCACGAGTGGAGTTATTGTTATCAGTTATTAAACCTGTTTATAGTGTTCGTGCCGTTCCAGTTTCCGCCACGGGCTATAAATTGATGTATGTCACGTTTTAAGCAACTTTGCATTTTCAATCAATTTTCTCTGCTAGAAAACGAGTCAAGCATTGTATTTTCAATGGCTAAGCGAGACTACGGAGGAGAGGGTATCGTGATAGGGTTGTGCGGAAAAAAACAGGCAATTTCAGATTGAACGGACGTTAAAATCGACATTAAACCTAAAAAGACACCCTTTTTCAAACCAAGAATGGTCACAGGCGATGACCTTCCCTTTCGGTCACCCCATAGGCAAGAAGTCCAATCCCTACCCCACCCCAACTCAGGCATTCATAGTTGTCCACTTTGCACTATATAACATGACCTCTGAATGCCTATCAAAGGTTGCCATTATGATCGAAAAACAGCTTCTCCCTACAACTTTAAAGAAATGTAAGACAACCAGTAGGGAGAAGAAAGAGAGACACTTGGACCGTTTGTCGTAAACCTGGAGGCGATCTTTCTGCAATGCATTCGGGACACATTCAACAAATTTCGAAGACAAAGTATTTCAAGAGCTCTGAGTTGCAAGCTGTACATGTTTTGAAGATCAATTACTTTCTCGATCAAAAACGGCGTCGCATAGTCCCAAAATGACATTTATCTTGACTTAATGTTTAAAATGCACTTGTACTTGTCATGGTTGAATGCCCAAGTGTTCAAGAAACTTTCAACTAAATGATCATTAATCGCAGTGATCTATCAATTCATGGCTATTGAGCAGCTATTGCGATCCAATCCCACGGTTATTTAAAGTCAAACGTTTCGAAAATTGTGTTTTTCTTTGATTAACATTTGATAAAAACCGACGTGTGTTGTCATAATTGATCGAGCCCCTTATTTAGCCCTAAGGGCCAGGTGACTGTCATTAACATTTCGTTTAATCTCTCAAAGAATTTTGTTTACATTCAGAAAACTCGTAAACAGCGTAATGAGTTAATTTGCGCAACAGAAATCAAAACAAGTAACTTTTGCCAGCAAAGCAAATCAAGCGTACGTTCGCGTGTACGACGTAGCATATCGTGAGTTGTTTGTTTGACGCGTTTATTTCGTGAGAAACTCTTTCAAAAGGATAACAAAGAATTACGAACGGAGAAGACAAAAGTGCTTAATCACTTGAAACTCTTATAAAGGGTAACTCAGCACATGCAAGGCGAACATTTTGTGAAAAAAAAGGTGTGAAGGAGGTGTGTACTTATCCCTTGCCACTCGAAAGTTGAAGAATGGAGTCTGACATTTCCACGAGGAAAGTGATCGAGGACTTCGAGGGAATAACCCTCGCAAAGAATACGGTCATAAGAAAGAGAAAGACCTCCCTTTTTGATCCTACGGAGCGACCCAAGATGCGAGATGAAGATCGCGGGGTTGCCGTAATGACACATGCTGACTATCCGCTGCGAAGTCGCTCTCGATCGCTTCCGGCCGACCCTGATAAAGTTAAAATTCCGAGTGGTTTCGTTAAGGAGAACGTCGGCAGTGTGATTCAAAATGTTTTGGAGACGAAACTAAAAGGGAAAAGATACGATGCAAAAGAGTGTTCGGCGCTCACAAGGCAACTGGTCAATACGCTCCGTGAAAAAGTTTCCGCCCTCGAAATGAAGAATTATAAATTCGTCTGCACATGTTATATCACTAAGAAAATGAAACCTCCCCCGTCCATGCAGAGTGGATGCGCCTGGGATGAAAGCGCAGTCGGCGTGGAAAAGGACGGTTTTGCTGAATATATTTACAAGAGCGACGAGCTGATTGCGGTTGCTACAGTGTACGGGATTTACGGAGAAAGGAGGTCACAGAGGGAAAAGTACATCAAGAAGATTAAAGGATTTGTTCACGTTCCGATCCCAGAGTAATAGCTGATTTCTGTTCAATGTTGGAGTAAAAAGTCTCATGATAAACAGGGATTCCAATGGTCAGGGCGATTCAGTCATTATAAACAACATACTGAGCAGATATAGATATCGCTGTTGTTGACTTAGAGTTAAGTGTTAGTATCAACTACTTACATCAACAACACTGACAATGTTATGCTAACCACGTAGCAAGAAAATGTTCAACAAGAGAAAGTGGCAAACCTACTACAGTATACCCTTAGCCCGGAAGCCCCTCAATTATGTACAGTTCAATTGCTTCCCAAAATACAAAGCGTCATACAATTTCTACCTCTATTATACGGCGGACACCTCTGCAGAGCTTGGTTCACGTTTGCACCTTTTCACAGAATCCTTATGTGACTATTCGAATGGAAAAAGGTTTTGAAACTTGCTCAACTTTTCAACTAGTCAAAGGGTCAATAATTCCTAAGAAACTAAAGTGATTAAGCTCGCCACAAGCTAATTTGCTCCAAAGATTGTTTGCCTCTGTACGGCTTCAAGCTTAAAGAACTAAGAATATACACATTTTACACACATTCAGATTGTGGTGTTGGTTAGTACTTTTCTGCGGGCGAGTTCGTTCGTTAACTTAGTCTTTTCTTACAGCAGAGAATGTAGGCAGATCTCAATTAGACTACCACCATTAGAAGCATTGGGAGACCAATATAAGGTAATTGCCCATCAATCAAACGGATTTGTAACTTCCTTTCAAACAAATAGTATTAAAAATGGAAGTCAAAGATCAAAAGAAACGTGTGTTTCTCCTCGAAAGTAACAAACCCACACTTACGAAAGTTAATTTAGATTTGACATAATTTTCATAGCCTAGTTGATAATGATATTATTGTAATATGCAAGTCAGATCGTGTCCACGTGCGGTGAGCGTTAATTTAGTTTCACCTGGAGTCTCACATGAGCGAAGTCATGCAAATATTATTGCATTTCGGTTTCTTGCGTGGGCTTTGGCTTAATAGCAATTAGCTATTGACATAAAAACGTATTTCAGATTTAACGAAGCAAGAACACAATGTTGTTTTTACATCACTCTGCATCTTTTTGTAAACAAACAAAATTATCATAATACAAGCAATTTAGAACTGTTTGTAATGAAACTAAACATTCAGTGGAAATACATTACTACGAAAACCGACAAAGTCGCCAGAACTTATCAGTTGAAAAAGGCAGACTGACTATTAACGACTGTTGATCTAAAACATGCAAACTATTAAATAAAAAAGATGTAACACGTTAGTACAAGATTGATTTTCCTCCTAACTCTCTAGCGTGACACTTTACAACACTGATCACACAATCTCTCATTAAAAGATCGAGCCCACTAAAGCTTAGCAAGAAAGGAGGTTTCTTATTGCAAAGAGATAGCATATTCGCGTTTTCACGTTACTTCTGTCAGATAGGACATTACTGTACATGAGGACGCAAAGATTTATATTATTTGATGTTACGAGCCTTTCTTTAGCATTTGTATGAAAAATGATCACAAAGTATTTACGACCATTTACATTGGACCGGCTACAATTCGCTAGCAGTGATCTGACGATAGCACAACAACAGGCTGCTGAAAAGCGCTCTACAGCGCCCCTTTGAAACAACGATAAAATGAAATTGATCAAATATTCCGCCGGACTCCCTTGCGAATCAAGTTCATAACAGCTGTCTATAATCATACAGGATTTCCTGACGGGGTAGGTGCCAAGACTGCCAAAAATGGTTTCTGATCTTCCTTTCTTATAAACGCTACGTTTTCGTCATTAAAGAGTAAGTATTAAAAGAAATTTGTCGAACATTTTTCCTACTTAGGCTACGGTAGCTTCCGAAGAAAAGCAAACAGAACTACTCGAACGAGTGCTGCACAAATACATGAACCCACTGTTTCAACAAACAGCTGAATTACCTTTCAGTCTAAGTAAATATATAATTCTACCTTTCACTCTGCTCGCCTTTGTCCATGTTTTTCTTATCTTCTTGTGTAAATATCCTGCTTTCCTCTGGGTAAACGGTGAGTACAATGAAAATAGCCGCCGCCATTTTGAAATTCCCGCACTTAATTCCTTCCCAGTTTCCGGTCGGTTCTAGGCCGCCAGCGTAAACCTGAGGCCAAGTGGAGATTTTCAAAATGGCGGCCGCGGGATGAGAGGAGAGAGCTAGCAGGGATTTACTCAGGTACACCTGGAATTCAAAGACCAAGCAAAACAGAACTAGAGGTAACATTATTTCCTTATTGTAGTTTAGAACTATATTTGAACTGTTTCCTTTGAAGCTTTTTTCCAGCGAGATTGCATGTTAAAAATATCAACCGTGTTTTTTGTGCTTCTAATTCTCGCTGGCCTATATAGCTAGTGGCCGACCAGATTTTCAAATTTATTTTGATCATATACATATGCGAATTTGCGCGTTATAGATCGTTTTCGCTGTCACGCAACAAAAAAATAAATTGGAAACCGTCCAGTGGAAGAAGCCAAGAAAATGAAATGTTATATTCGACTAATATATAAACAATTTGTCCAAGCCTCAGGTCTTTGTGACCCACCGTTTCTGAGTTATTTGCCGAAACGTTTCACGTACCTTTGTAGAGTTTTGTGTGGAGACGCCGGAAATCAACAAAAACATCTGGATTTCACTTTTTCTATAAAGCTCTTTCTTTTCACTCGAGAACTAGCATACGTGCGCATAAACATATCTTCTAATACTTGAAATGGTTATACTGCTGAAAATCAAGAGGAGAGACTTTTTTTCAACGAGACAGCATTCCTATTTTGGTGTCACGCACTGTGCAAACTCGGAAGTTCAAATTGCTGTATTTTCAAAATGAAACATGCTACGGGAATGGAAACTTGTACAAAGATTTACTTTTAGTTTATCATCAACCTAGTGTAAATAAGAATTCGTAAAACCTCGCTATTTTCACTTTACAATTTGATGACATCACTGTGAAAACCATCTATAAGTAATAAACTTATTATTATTTATTCAGATGAAGAAGTGAATAAGGGACAGACCATTAGAAAAGTCATGGGGGGGAGGGGAATTTTCGAGCCAAATTTTTTTCGTTATCAAATTCCTTGTATGAATTTTTTTTAGGCCAAAGCATGAATATTTTTTAGGATTAATCGGTGTGCGTTAATTTTTTTTTCATTTAATTTTCCCTTGCACGAATATTTTTTTGTACTTCGCCCACCCACTCCCCCCATAACTTTTCTAACGGTCCGTCCCTAAAATATTGCATAATAAAAGGACAAGCTACTATAGTTACTATGTATTGATTACTAAAACTCCAGCTATCCTTCACTGATTTTAATTAAAAAGCATCTTAAGATATAAATAACAATAATCCCTCTGAGAACAAACTAAATATATTTAACCCCTTTTATATTAGCTTCCGCTCAAGCCACTGTTATATATACTGATACAACATATATTTTCACTCAGAAGAGAGAACTAAAGCTCTTCTCAGCTAATAACTCGTGCATAAGTGATGACAGAAATTGCTTGAACTCATAAATTTATTTAATTAAATTCTGGTGTATAAAGTCCACTTTCTTCCATAGCAACAGGGTGGCATGATTGACCCTAATAAACTCTTGTAGCCAGATTTAAGATCTGGCTTTTGTTTTCTTAAGTAAACACAGCCTCATAGAGATTTCAGCTAAAGTAAAGCCTATACCAAGATTAAAGAACACCGCTAAGAACCCCATTCACGCCTCAGTACAAGTAACTGTTTCTTTGACATCTAGTAAATACAAATAGTAAAATGGGACGAGGAGCTAAGAGGCTTCATTTCAATGGTCATACAACAGGACTTTATCCACACACTCAAAAATTTGTCTACGTGTCTTGTATACGAAAAGCTTAAAGACTACTCGTGCGTTGAATATCATGCGATACACACTCATATCATCCGGGGGGGTAGAATCCCATATATCTCACAATCATTTAGGTAAAATAAGAGTCTCTTAACACAATATACTTTCGCTATGACATACCTGACAAGCTAAAAAGCTTGGGCATTATAGTTTTGGATTTTGTGGTTAGCCATTATTGAGGATCAGTGTTTAATATTTGCGGGTTTTTAGATTTAAATGTCCTTAGCGACCTTAACGTTTGTGTAAGTTCGGTTTAATTAAAAGAAAAGGTGCTTTTTTAGGTATCCAACTTTGCTTCTGGCTCCATTTTTGCTGGGTGGTCTATTCGTGAGTGCACTGAATTTCTCAAAAGCTTTGAAAACAGTGTCAAGGGCGTACAGAAGTTCTTTACAGATCATGTCATTATTTACGATTGGCCCTTTGATCGTTGGAGTCTGCAGTAAACTGCTCGGGTTTACACGTTTGTTGCAGCTTCAGCTGGTCCTAATATTTCCAAATGTTAAGTGGGAAAATATGTATCTCATGACTGAGAAACTGCAACCCAACGTGCCTGCACTATTACTAATTATGGAAAAAATTCGTTGCTCAAAAGATTTTTGTTATATTAAAGGCGGAAGTTGATAGCATACAATTCTACCCCCCCCCCCCCCCCCCCCTGCCTCCCCTTTCAAACACTCATAAGACTCACGCAAAAGACGTCTATTCTCGATAAACTCCGAACACAACCGCTGAGGCAAAAACGTCTTCACCGCAGAATGAAGATGAGGCCAGTCGATCAGTTGCAGTATCCCAGAGGCAGCGACTGGCCACTCGAACTCCTTGGTTGTTCAATTTTCCGATGGTCACCAGACACACAAGTTTGTATCTATCAAAACCCATCACCTTGACCTTGTCTTTTATTTCATCGGCTATAGTCGGTAGTAAAAACTTGCATTTTTCCGCATCGTAAGAAAAGCCCTCCAGCCGGCTTTCCAACACGCTGTCGATGGCATCCTTCACGTCTTTGCTTCGAAACCGTTTATCCGCGTCAGGACTGAGCTTGTACGTATTGGCGATTTTCGGCACCATCGGATGGACTCCGCTTTGAGTGCCTGTTTGATGAACCTTTGGGTAGATAGAAACTGATTTTGTTCCTTTGGAATCAAGGAGAGTCATCCCCGCTTTAACATCAGTTACAGTCATTGAACTTCGTCGACTAGAAGCTTCACTTGCCGGCATCGCTGGAATTTACTTAACCCGGCTAACAATCTTACATGCAACCAGTGTTCAATTCCGCGTAGTCTTGCCTCACAGGAAACCAGAATGTGAGTCTTCGCACGTTCTTTTCTAAACGATAATTCACTTGAAACGATTTTCCTTAACTTCCTGCACGGAGAACATAATCCAAGGTTTCCGTTTTTGAAACAACCTTTTGTCTCTAACAATAGCGTGGTTTTTCGTTATTGCTTGTTATATAACAATTATATGTCACCCGCTCCAATAGGTTCCTTGGCGGATTTTAAAATGAGATTGGGGTGTAAATAATGTGTCATATCAAATGAGTAGTTAATAAGAGATGTTAATAATTGACTCTACTGCCCAAACAGTTAAGTAATAATTTTCTTGGGCAAAAACCTCAATAAAGCGGTTTTTAATATATCTATGTTTTTTGACATAAGGGTAAAATTAACTTTATGTGACAGGTCAATAAATATGTTATGCGTTTATTTTTAGCGGAAAACTAATACCTTAGCGATCTGTTGTTGTTACAGTACTGGAGGAAATAGCTATGCAGTCGTAATTTTGGCTGATGAGAATGAAAGTCCTAGAACGAGCGAGGCGTAAGAATAAGATTGGCTATAAGTACGGACCCTTGTTGACAATTAAACCAAATATCAAAGTACGCTGTGTTCAGAGTGTTTTTCGAAGAGTTATAATCGGACTTCTAAGCCGGAAATAAATTTAACACTTTGAAAAAGAGTGAGGTTCACTTTGAAGGTATAAGGAGGGGGCTGAATAGGGGTATGCAAATCCACCGATCCATTATGATTTATTAAAAAAAAATTCGCTCTGTATTCGAAATCCGGGAAAAAATATTTCCACAATCCGCCGATCCGTTGGCCTATTAACCCCTTCTATTTATCATTTAACTTCAAAATGGAGTTATTTTCCCATGTGGTACATTCTTCATATTGTACTGTTCTCCATGTACATTTGTTATGTTTCTGATGAAGAGGTTTTAATTAATCACGGATCAAGATCCTCTTTGCTAGTTGATGATTTCCTTTTTTCTCACGACGTTTATGTGTGGACCGTGTTGCTGTTGGTCACTCATAGTGATTAGTGAAGGGTCCGGTAGGTACAATGTCACCTGCGGCTCAGGAACCACATTGCCTCTACCCACCCAGGTGTATAAATAGGGAGCTTAATCAACGACGACGGCATAAAAGCAATAGGTTTAGATTGGCAAAACAAAGCTTTTCACGTGCATCACGCTTTTTTGTACATTTCTTTGCCGTCACTGCACGACTACGACACTGATGAAAATACCTAATTTCACGTTTTGCGCCTGGACGTGAACAAAAGGCAACGACTTTCTTCTTCTCTTTCTGAACTTTGATACAGTCTTTTAGAATTGAACCCCAGAAAAAATTGCCAAGATTTGACGAATTGAATGGGATAGAATAAGCGCGATAAAGTTTGAAGCAGCGCGACTTCATATGTATTACCAAACATACCAAAAAGTGGTCAACAATTTCAGAACAAGTTATTTGCAAGTTACCATAGGAATGGCATAGCCTGATTGTAGCTATATGGGCTTACTTAAAAAAAATATGAAAAAAAAAATATTTTTATTGTATGAAGTTAGGGTTATTTTGTTGGCTTTTCAAGTTACCATAGCAATGGCATAGCCAGTTAAGAACATCCTTAATTTTAGCTGCGAGGGCTTTAAATCAGAAAAGAGTTCGTGATCGCAGTTCCTTATCATTGAATTTGTAAATCACCTTGTCAAGATTTAACTTTAAACTCTCGAATTTTGAAAAAATTAACAAGCGGGTTCATGTAGCGGTTTCCTTTCAAAACAAATTTAAGGGTGACTCAGGCTGCAATGTATAAATGCAAGGCACGAGGCTAGAGAGTGCAACGAGAAAGTTGACAGCAGCTTTAAATAGCTACATTTGTTTATTCGTAATAAATTGCTCATTGAATTAATACCGCACTATGTTTTATTCAATTTTTGTAAATTTATCATCAGCCATTCCTTTGCAAATAATTAAACCTTTGTTTCCGACATAATTGTTCAACAAAGAGATTACTACTGTACAGTAAAGAGAAACGATTGGCTGGCTTTATGATTTTCCGACCAAGTGGATGCAGTACGTTTAAATATGCTGAGTTTATTTATACTCTGATGAAATATCTACCTTATTTGGAAACTGAACTAAGTGTAATTACCCTTGATCCAGCCGCTATTTGAAGAAGAAAGAACTTTAAATTTCAATTCTTTGATGTTAAAATTTTCACCTCCGAGAACTTTTTTAGTTTTATTCAGCTCGTGTTCACCATTTGCACGATCGAAATATCATTTACAACAGTCTGAAGCCAAATTAAACGTTGAATATTTATACAAACTCAGTGCCCATTGACTTTTAAGTGGGGTTATTTGTTTAACTAAGTATCGGAAATAATCGTTATATGCCTATTGTAATAACTGTAGTTTTGCGGGTTTGCGTATGCTTCTCCAAATTAAAGATGAGTAATTACCGGTACTTACTTTAGAAATGCTATCAAATAATGGGAGTACAGAGGACCATTAATTCTGGGAGATCATCACTAATAATTACAAATATCTCCAAAATTGTCATTGACAAATGTGCATACTTGATTTTTTTTCTAATTTCGCTGTTTAGTTTGCGAAGTATATTACTTGCAACACCACTGTCAACTCCTTTAATCCTAGATTGTTCTCACATATGTAAAATAACTTTGAATCATTCAGGTCAAAGTTATCAAGAAATAACTTTGTGGTACTGTTTGCTTTTAGTATAATGTTGCACTCCGAAAATTTTCATGGTTCCCTCGCCTTAGTTGCAGTATAGCTTTAATAATACGCGTGTTGTATGTGCAAAACGGGAATTAAAGTATCAACACTTGGCTTTGAAGCAAAGTTAACGCCTCGTGATATTCAGTACTGAACCGTAAAAACAGTGCACACGGCGAACAGAGTCTTGCTCCTGAAACTTGCAGTTACAAAATTGTCTGTTTCCGGGTCCCAGAGGCATTGACTGGTTATTTCAAGTCCCTGATCCCGTATCTCACCTATATACACCACAGCCAGTACCTTCGTTTCGTGCGAAGTGATTTCTTTGACTCTCGATTCCACCGCTTGGCTTATATCCGCGCACTGTGCCACACATCTTTCGCTGTCGTAGTCACAATCGAACAGAGATCTATCCAGCTCTTCGGTTATAATGTGCTTTATGACTTCTTGAGATTCCAACTCGTCGTGGAAATCTTTTAAATCAGCAATATCGTGAGCTGAATTCAGCGGCAGGGTCAATTTGGGTGAGGAGCCCCCAAGGCCACCTTCATCTTCGGCGCCATGCCATGTTAGAGAACGCTGCCGTTCTGGGAAGCTTGCGATTCCTGATGCGATGGAATTGATGCTGGTCGTACGAAGCCTTTCCCTCTTTTGCTTCCTCAGAAAAGGCTCCAAAGAATTCAGAGTGACGGAACGTTTTCTGACTGCTTTCGGCGCCACGCTCATGATACAAGCAATTTCAACTGTCCAGGAAAAACCGAGAGCGAAAATCAACAGTCTTACTGCTTATTATGAGCTAACGTAACGCGGTGTTTGTATAGGTAACACCGAGCTTTGTTTCGCGCCCTGTGAGCGGTGTCATCGACATGATGCGTTATAAATCGGATCGGTGAAAGCATGCCTTTTAATTAAATACGCTGATTGCGCCTGAAAGGCGTCAGCAACCGAGGTATTTTACCAGCTCTCTGAGCCGTATTGAAATGAATCTTTCCCGTCATGGCTATTAAGAGGATTACACAATAATCCTTGTTGCTATTACTTAATATTCATGAATGTGTACAGCGCCAGTAAGACCTCTCTAAAAGCTTTCAGTCAACAAGGGTCATACTGTTGAGTTTCATTTCATCATGTTCATTAAACACCGATCGAAGGTTTCTTTCTTAAAGCTTGTGAGGTTGACCTCAAGAGTGGAAGACGCTTATCCGAGTTCAAGTAAGAAAATTTAGAAGTTTAGAAAGAATTCTATGGCTAAGAGTACCATTAGCTGTGTTTTGTGTACTTACCCCGTAAAACAAAGAGTACCCAGTCGTAATGAAGTCCGCCAAAGGCAACTCTGCACTCGAACAAATGCCGTTGCGTGCCTTCGTTATCTCCTTGAAATTTCTAAACAATTGGCAAGTCAAATTAAACAACAGAACTTGAAAACAAAACAACATCAAAGCGGGCTTCAAAAACCGTATTGACTGCCACGAAGGTTCAACGTCCCTGCATTAGAAACAACTGTTCCTAGTAGCTTCTAGTATTAAACCCTATTAACAAAATCAGGTGTTATGAATAACTGTTTAGGTCTCAAAATATATTTATCACTGAAAGTCGCCCTCTGTTTCACCGGGATTTATCACATTGGTAGTAAATGCCTGTTTTACACATTTTAATTACTATAAGCTTTGGAAAAACAGCGACATGATTACTTTTGGTGTTGAATTTCTAACTATGCAATTAAAATACGCGACTAAAATGTGACCCAAGCCAAGACGTAATTATGAAGTGATTTTTGATCTGTTTATTTGACCCTTTCGGCACTTCCGCAAAGTCCTGAGCTGAAAAAATGCATGAAAAACAGCAAATGTGATCTAAAAGGCATGGAAACTGACTAACAGCTGGGACCATATAAACTCCTGCTAAAGAGATGTTATTGAAATCGCAGGTAGTAGTATATATTGCCTTCACGAGCCTTCCTTTAAAGGATCTGGCAGACGACCAGTATAATGTCTCCACGATTGACTTGTAAAAAAGTGTCAGGTTATTTTGGTGTAGTAAAAACAAAAAAGGAAGCGGAATGTTCCTTTGTTTATTTTCAAGCCAAAAAACTAAGCAATATATCATCAGTGTTTAGTTCATAAAACCATCAAATAAAGTTCACCGACTGGTTACATGGAATTTTGTTACGCTATTTATAACTCCTCAAACGTGCAAAATGAAATGATTTTAGTGAAGAAGTAGAAACGTTGGGCAAAGAAAGGATGGTATGCCAGTTAAATAGCACTTAATTTTTACTTTTACCTTACATTGCTTTCACGCACACAGCATTTTCATAGAAGTCAAGTAATCTCTTCTTTCTTTGGTGTAAACGACTTGCTTTCTCGCCGGGAATCCCTTCCCAGACCTCACCAGTTGTAAATTCCTCTTCCCTAGCTAAACTTGAGTGGCAACATTTTACGCCTAATGTATATGTCTACTATAAAAGCGTTATAAAGAGATCAATATTTCCTTAAAACAGCAACCCCTCCACCAAAGAAAAAATTCACAGGAAAATCTTTAAGAATCCTAAGAAATAAACTCACTGTACTATGCAAAGTTCTGCTGAAGAGGTTTCGTGTGAATAGTAATTCCACAGGATTCCCCCTACGGATTTAAAAGTTATAGAGCCCGGGGCGGGGGTACCACTGAAAGTTTTATACGGATTGGCTCCGCCCCTAGGTCCAACCCCTCACCCTATTATATACCATTTTTGACAGAATACGTACCCCTTTCGGTTACATTCTATTGAGAAATGGTACCCCTTTCACATTCCAATTCAAAGTAGACAGACTGCAAAGTATAGTAGTTGCTAAAAAATATATCTACGTGTCCCAACTGTTCATCAGTAGGATGCCTAACATGCGTGCAATTCCACAATTGGTTTCGGTTCCATTAATTGCAGAACATTTTAGGAGGAGCCACCCACCGTGTGAGCACAGTCGCGGACAACACATATAAGTGAGGAAAATAACGCAAAGCAAAACTAAGACGTTATTAAACGAACTAAATGTACACGCAACTTAAATAAATAAATAAATAATGCACGCGCCCAAAATTAAATTGCGCGCGCAGACGTATCAATATACAAGTGAAATAAAAATCCGTACACCATACTTCTCGACGATAAGACCATGGCGATTGACGAATTTATTAAATGAGTTCTGAGGTCGATTGCGTTTCAAAGCCTTGTTGTCTGAGACGTAATGAAAGTCCGCGGGGTCTATTTATGAAGTCAGCTTTGGACGTGCAAATTCTAGCATATCTCACCAGTTGAGATATGTAAACACCGTAAGCTGGATTGGCGGGAATGTTGCTGTCCATATGAGGAAAGTTGACAATTCGGAATACAAAGTCATCTCTCTTCTGAGGGTCCCCAATAGGTTTTTCGGGATACGGGATTTCCCTAGTTTGAAGCTCGGGATTCGGGATTTTACAGCAAAATCAGGGAGGGATTCGGGATTAAAAGTATGCGCGGGAGGTGGGATGCCAAAAATAGCCCTCGGGATTACGGGATTGCTCGAAATCTTAGGTCGGGATTACGGGATTGAAGAACCCTATTGGGGACCCTCTCTTATCGTAGATGCTGATACGGAAAGGTGTGGTTACGTCGCTAGTCTTGATATTTGTGTCGAGATAACATACTTCAGTAGATGATGTGGATGTGTCCTTAAGTTCTAATTCCGACGGGTAAATAGGGAGCTTAAGCAGCAACGTTTTTGAGCGACGCACGTCAACCGGAAGTGGCCTTTTTTCATTTTTTGACGGTGGTTTCGCGCAAATTTTCAGTCAAATCGCCTCTATAACAGTAAAGAAGCTAAAGAATACAAATTTTTTATCATCAAGGCATGTTAAGAGAGAAAATACCTCACTTCCGGTTGACGTGCGTCACTCAAAAACGTCGCTGCTTAAGCTCTCTAATGGCGCTGTTAGAACTTTGCATCCCTTTTAAAGGAGCTGTTTCACGAAATTCAGCCAAATTAGGTAATTACAAAATGCCCGTTAAATTAAGAGAAACATAAAAATAACCGCTTAAAACATTAAAGGAAGGTTAAAATTATTATTAAAATAACACAACAGATACAACAGCTGCCTCGGATGGGCAAAACTGAAGAAGATTGAAAAGGATTGAAATTAGGGTTTTTGAAAACTGTTCAGCCTAACAGTTTTTCAAAGTTGATCCCTGCTGCTCGCAACTTCAAAAATAATGCTCAGAAGACATATTTGTTTGTCTTCAATCTATGATTTTGTCCTTTCCATGTAATTTCTTTGTTTGCTTTAAGTTCCTTAGCGATTTAGGGCGAGTAATTGGCAAAATTAAACAAAATGAACTGGACTGCCGTGACACAGCCCCTTTAACTGCCGTAAGTGGACTGTTTTTGAAATATGAATGAATCACTAAGCCCAAAGTTTTCTCGACTTGTTCGCAGTCGTAAAATGCATCTCTTAGCCCTTTGGGCCTTTTTACAAACTGAAATGACTGATTTCCGTCATTTTCCTACCCTTTCATATACCTAGAGCCTGAAAAAGGTACCCGTTTCGGGCGGAGCCTCCCGATAGGGGCCATTATAGGTAGTACCCCCCGGGTTATAGAATAGCAAATGGGTTGTCTAAGGTATGTATCTCCTGATAAATAGCTGTCATCTGAGGGCGCAGAAATCTCCTATAAAAACAAAAGTCAGCGTTTCCTCGCAACATGTAACTAAAAATATCCAAGATATCTACTAGTTTTATAGCTCGGGGCAATTCTGTTAAGAAATTCAACACCATTCAGTCGCAGTCACTTGCAGACAATGTCTTTCAAGCTGAGAAACATTTCAACGTCTTATCTCATCGTGGCAATTCGATGCGTTTAGATTCTTTTGCTGAATGTTGAGAGGAAGTGAGGAAATGTAAGGCTAAAACGTTAGCTGTTTGTGACTTGCTGCAAGTTTGTTACTGACTAATGAATCCACAGTCGGTACGCAAGCTCGCGGGAGTTAAAACACAAGATTTTAGACTACGTAGGAGACTGACGCAGCTGACGGTAGGTCTGGGGCCAAGGGCCCGTTTCTCTAAATCTGCGGTAATTTTTCGGGTCCGAAGGCAAATTTTAAAATCAAAACCAGTTGAACAGTAGCACAGTTCCTAGCTCACAAACCAGACAATTTGGTTTGTTAACTGATAGTTTCATATTGTCATTTTTAAAATTACTGAAGCTTTGATCTTGAATGCAAACCCGGCAAACATAAAACAGCTTTTCGGGCCCGTAAAGTGATCGGGACTTTCGAGAAACAGGCCCGTGGTCACATCTGGGTGGACTGGCGACTAGTAAGAGCTTTGAAGCACCACTAATAGAAGATAATTTAATAATTTAAGGAAACCGGATCTCGCTCGAGAAGAGGTAAGCGAAACGGCACGCAGCGGCGATCCTAGCCTGTTCCAGGCTTCGAGAGCCTGGAACAGGCTATTCCTAGATAAGTCGGCAAGGGGAAGGGTTCGAAGGGCCTCTCCTCCCAGGGTAATTTTTTGCTAACCCGGTTTTCAAAAATCCAGGTATAAATAACTTGCTGTTTTGAAACAAACGGTCAACCACTAAACTGAACTTCGCGTTAATTTCAGCTTATAATTTTTCATTGGCAACCTATTTGCATCTATAAGAGTTTCATATTACGTTCCCTCAATTATTAAAAAGGTGTGCGCTTTATTAAATTGACTGAAGCAACGTCAGGATATTTGCGCCTTGGTGACGTATTTAAATTTTATAAGCGAGCCGGTAAGGACTGTTGTTTCTACGAACATGGATGCTGAAGCTCTAAAATTTTCAGATATTGAAGACGAAGACGAGGAGACTTTCCAGCTGGTCGAAAGATTAGCCTCGGTTATTGCAGAGGTCAGCTTTTAACTTTTTTGTTGCTAATACTTTCTTAAAATTTGTTTAAACAACTGAGTTGGCTGAATACGAAGCTCATTTAAGTCTTTAAGGCAACAAAACAAATTATTTGGCGATATATAGAAAGTAAAAAAATTTGTGGTCTTGCTTTTGTGTTGCATGCGAATTGTTAAAATTTCCGGTTGTTAATAAACAGTTTGGACACGATCGCTTAGGCCCAATTTTGATACAATGCATTAAACTGAACAAATTCACTGTCTGTATAGACTATGCTCAGTGTTGCATACAAGAATCCGCGGCAGCGAGTTTAGGCGATTTTTTATAGCTAAGTCAACTTTGGAAACGGTCCTCTGAAATAACTGTGGCTTAACTGGGAAGGAAGTGTTCGCTCTGTTTACAACCTGTGAATTGCATCTCATTTAGGAGACGTTGTAATAGCATTTTAACATTTCACATGGGTGAATAAAGCTTTGATGATAATTAGGACGGTTTGCGCAGGTAGAATTAGGATAATTTCGAGTTCGTGAACAGTGTACAAAGTATAGGCTGGATTGTTGGTGCTGAGTTTGCGTGCTGGCAGGAAATATACATGATATTGGATATATTCTATAGCTTCAGTCATTATTGAAATTGTAAGTAGCCGTATAAACCTGATAAACAATCGATAAGTGGGAGAAATAATTTAAATTAAACTTTCCAGACAGGTGTTCTCGGTAAAACAAACGGTATTATAACCCATTTTATTTATTTATTGATTGCGGGAAATGCAGCTGATATTATTTGTTGATAGAAGACTGGGTTATCGCGCACTTTGTCG
>OZ037788.1:1121306-1148806 GCA_964035525.1 Porites cylindrica | reverse complement strand
TTAAAATTTCCGCTTGTTAATAAACAGTTTGGCGTGGTTCCCAATGAGGTGGTGGCTTTTACGGTTGTCGGCTAAAATTTTGGCTCTTTTACGGCTATCGGTTAATTTTTTTCAGTTACGGTTAACAAAAAAGTTAGAAATTAATTTCTTTTGTTTCAAAGAGTTAAATATTAATAAACCTGTATTTTTTGTATCTTCAAAGCAAAATAAAGGTCTTAGGATCATCTCGGGATAAACTGAAGCTATTCTTTTTGAAAAATTTTAACATTTGATAGATCATACTTTTTATAAAGTATTCCATTTCTAATATTATTTTACGCATAGAAATGTCAGTAGTCAATTTAAAAATAATCTTTGGGAAAAAGCAAAAGCAGACACGCGAACGCCCAACTCAAGGCCGGTGCGCGACATTCATTTATAACAGAAATGGCCGTTTTCATACTAGAGACGGATTATTCGTGTGAGATGGGTTATGCGTTTGATAATTCGCATCAGATAGGTAATACGTCTTAATTTGAAGATGGAATGGTTTTAATTTTGAATGAACAATTCGTCTGACTTTATCCGTCAATTTTGACGGACAGTTTATCCGTTCAGATTATCCGTTTCAGATAGCCTGTGTACAGCCGCCCCCTCCCCTCAGAAAAAATCGAAGAAGGGGTGTCTGTGGGGGAAGGGGCGACTGTACACAGGTTAGTCTCAGACGGATAATCCGTTTCTAGCTCTAGTTTGAAAACGGCCAATGAAAAAATTCCCGTGTCCAATGTTTTAAATGATACCGAAGGACTGTACAGAACGACTGTCTGCCGTTGGCTTGTCCATAGGCTTCATTATTCTGCGCGGCTAATGAGTTTTGTGTCACGTGGTCCGAGCGAGTTTTTTTCTCAGATACGACACCGAAATGCCTTGACTGAGATTGCGTGGGAAGACGCCGTACAGGGACTAGGCATGGCAATATATACCGTAGCGTCATAGAAAAACAGGGAATTGTTGCAGGGATTGTTCTTTATTGGCAACGTGTTTTACAAACAGTGACATCTCTGGGTAATGTTTCACTAGTATTTCGAAGGCACGACCTCCTGAAAATCGCAAATTTTAGTCCCCAGCAAGAAGCCAGATTTTCGCTGTTGAAAAAATTAGTTCCCCGAGAGAGTGGCGGAAATGGAGCCTAGGTCTAGGTCACAACCAAAAACCGCTTGGCCTAACGTGCGTACGGAGTCAAAGTAACCGGGAAATAAATAACGCAACCATAAGTGGGTTTAGCACCTTCCTTAAAATTAAGAACTCTAGGGAACAATTTCTTTTACGGTTGACTCTTTTTTACCCTATTTACGGCTAACGGTAAAATTTTTCAATTTTTACGGCTATCGACTAAATTTTTGGTCGTTTTACGCCTGTCGGTTAACCCCATTCAGACCTTCTTTGGACACGATCGTTTAGGCCCAGTTTTGATGCAATGTATTAAAACAATATCACTGTCCGTATAGACTATGCTATTGCATACAAGAATCCGCGGCAGCGAGTTTAGGCGATTTTTTTATATATAGCTAAGTCAACTTTGGAAACAGTCCTCTGAAATAACTCCGGCTTAACCGGGAAGGAAGTGTTCGCTCTGTTTATCACCTATAAATTGCATCTCATCAAGGAGACGTTTTAATAGCATTTTAACGTTTCAAATAGGTGAATAAAGCTTTGACGATAGGACGGTTTGCGCAGGTAGAATTGGGATAATTTTCAGTTCATGAACAGTGTACAAAGTATAGGCTGGATTGTTGATGCTGAGTTTGCGTGCTGGCAGGAAATATACATGATAATGGATGTATTCTATAGCTTCAGTCATTATTGAAGTTGTAAGTAGCCGTATAAACCTGATGAATAATTGATAAGGAGTCAGTGAGGGAAGTAATTTAAATTAAACTTTCCTGACAGGTGTTCTCGCTAAAACAAACGGTATTATAACCCATTTTAATAAAACCGTTTATAGTTATCACCGTGACGCTTATTGATTGCGGGAAATGCAGCTGATATAATTTGTTGATAGAAGACTGAGTTATCGCGCACTTTGTCGGCAAAAGGCTACTTTAAGTACCATCGCTCGGCCTAATCAGATGCACTTTAAATTGAAGTTACCGAGTTATGGTTTCTTCGATTTGCTGTTATTACAACATGCGGGAAGATCACTGTTTGGAAAGAAAAATATCAACTCAGGATTAGATAGACTGGCCACAATTTAAACGTAGCTTCAAGGCTTGAAAGGAAAAAAAGTAATTAAAGAAATGTATATTCATCCTTTAACCTCTAGACGGTCTCTTTTGCTTTATTCGCCCACGCGTTGGTTTCAACATATCGAAATTTGCCTTGGTCTACTGAACCAAAACATAGAGTCATCGCTCTTTGAAGATGGAGGCCTTTGGAAACCGGTCAATGCGTGTTTAGAGAGATTTCCACTTTCTTAAGAGATAATGATTACATTTTATATATACGTCCTGAAAAACGGCAGGCACCGAGTGCTGTAAGTAGAGAGGTGTCTGCTCAAGGACAGTCAACGGTGTCCAATGACCAAAATTAATACACCTTCAAATAATTTCTTGGCACCGCTCAAGCAATATTAATTTATTTATTTATATTTGATTCTTGAACTACTGGGTTAGCATTAGATCGAGCTAGTTTAAACAGAGTCCTGTAAAAAAAACAACAACAACAAACGAATAAACGGATGAATGGAAAGTCAATTCAAAAAGACAAATATCACACTGATGAAACACAACGAGACTTGGCACAAGAGAGCTTGAAGTTTCGTTTCGCTTAGGACTTGAATGATCGAAGTCAGTGGCAAGTTATCCTCCGAAAACATCCGCTAGGAGGAATGGATGTTTTCGCAGGCTAGTGGCAAGTGAGTTCCTGATCTAATGTTGGAAGTTAAGTTAAGGATGTTCTAAGACCTAAAGATAATGTAATTTATTCAATGTTTTGATGAGAGCTTTGCTAACCCGAGGCAATCTGTTTGTTGCCATTGCTTATGATTTTCCCAAACAATGATGATTGTTAAACTCCAACAGCTTGGAACTGAAAGTACTGAACTAACACTTTGTATCTTGACTTTTATAATAATAGTAAGAAGAAAAAAACAGGTAGAATATAATTGTCATGAACATGTTTTTGCCAAAATATCATATGAGAGCCGGGGTTTGACTGAAGATTCGAGACTTTCATTGAGTACACGTAATTCTTTCATGTGTCAGCTCCAAAAACTCTTTAATTTGCTTTTCCAACCAAACAGATTCTTGCATTTAAAATTAAAGTTATATATAGCCTCTTCTTGTGGGCGCATGCCGAACAATAGTGCACCGGTTATAAAAACAAGAATATTTATGTTTTGCTGTACATTTTGCACTGTCTGTAATTGCGTGAATAAGTCGCAGCTAAGCATGGAAAAAGGAGACGAAAACCTGATGTTTTCACATCTAGAAAATGGCTCTGCACACAGTGAAAACAACGGAGCAAAGCAGAAAAGAAAGTTTTTACTTAAAGGAGTGAGTACGAAATTTAGCCAGCACTAGTAAGATAAATTTTTCTTGGGTGTTTAGAGTTATTCCTCATCATGATCCAGGAATCGTAGTTTCCGATAGTTCCGTCGCGAAAGAGCGAAATTATAAGGATCTGTTAGAGAGTATCGTTTAAGCTTGGATAGAAAGTTGTTCACATTTTGATTTGCAAGCAATAAGCATTCTTCGTCTTGCAAATCCTTAGTTTCATTGATATCAGTCACTGGCGCTATTGCGTAATGGCAGAAAGTTCAGAAAGTTGAGCTTTTACAGTGTGGGTGTCCTGTGGTGTGCTTAAAGCGAGAACTTCGAGGGTTGTTGCACCTCTCTCGTTTGTACAATTCAAACATCATTGGGATACTCGGTTGGCCCGCCAATATCAAAGTATTAGACACACTCAATATCTAAGAAAGTTAGAAAACTTCAGCTAGTCCAGAACTAAGCCTGCAGAATCGTACTGAGCTGGTTTAAGAAAGTACTATCATGCTTCAAAAGCCCTGCAGTCCCTTAAGTGGCTTAACGCAAGGGATAAACTACTTTTTAAGGACCTTGTCACGATGTACAAATGCTTAAAGAACCTAACACCTGGTTACCTTCACGGACGTTTTCAGTATCGTGCAAAACTCACCAAAGAGACTCAAGGCAAAATAACGACCAGTCGTGCTAGGTACAGGCTGGCGGCTGGCCAAAAGACTTTTTCCTACCCTAACCGTACAGCAAAAATGTATAATACCTTATTTAATGTTATAAGAGACACGGTCGTACCGTTTTTAAAAAGAGAATCTTTTTAATTTATAGATAGTGTTTTATTTTTAAAATGTATATGCGGTGGAACCTCGATTTAAACGAACTTGTATGTAACGAAGTCCTCGATATAACTGAACGATTTTGTTCAGCCTGGTCAAAATAGAACAGAACCTCGATTTAACGAAATCCTCGTTATAACGAACACAATCCAGAAACGCAAACGTAGAATATACCTCGACATAACGAATAAATGTCAACATATGACCGAATGACAACTAAAGATGAATGCGAAATAGACCAACGAAGATAAAATTTATCTGTAGGGCAGGTTTGTTTGCCTGTTCTTGTGTTCCTAGTGTCGTAGCTATGTACAGCTCTGAACTGAGACAATAGCTTCGTATACAAATCAACTGACCAATGTTTATAACAGAAATTGGTCAGATCCGGAAATGGTGGGCGTTAGAAATCAATCATTAACAGTACTTCGATATAACGAACATTTTGCTCGAGGTTTTCGATATAACGAAGCCTCGACAGTAACGAACAAATTTCCTCAGTCCCTGGGCACTTCGTTAAATCGAGGTTCCAATGTATTCTACTTCTAAGTTTTTATAACGGCAACTTTGGAGATTTGGCGGTAACGTTTTCGAAAATCCGGCTAGATGTACATTAGACATTTCGGTTGAGCGGAAATCAGCGATCTTAGCAGATGCCCTAGCCTCCCACGCAGACGTTCTTAGGGGTTCGTCACGCATTCCTGTCCCACTAACGACGTTAGTGGGGCAGGAACGCGTGACGAATTCCGAACGTCTGCGTGGAAGGCTACTCATGCCCCAGCAGGTTCGACACAATCTTGATGCGAGAATTTGAAAAGGATTGTCAACCGCAATTTGCAGCGGAAACCCTGTTTGTTGTCCAAGCTACTGGCCAAAAACAAAAGAAAAAATAATAATAATTTTCGAAGAAAAAAAATTGGAGAATCCGGGCATCGATCCCGGTACCTCTCGCATGCTAAACGAGCGCTCTACCATTTGAGCTAATACCCCTGAGACACTAGGGATGTGTTAAAAATTAGATTCATTATCTTGTTCTTTACAAGCGATCTGCTTGTATGAAGGGATTTTAAATCATGACTACTGCTAATGGCTGGAATACATTGTTAAAACAGTTCAACAGTTTAAAAATTCGTAAGATAATTATTTAAAGTGGCTTTGTTTGCCCGTTCAAGGTTTTAATACAGCGTTTATAAGCATGTACTCATGATGTACTGGCGTGCAGCGATTAACAGGAGCAAATAGCGATACACCATTCTCCGGGCTTGAAGAAAGCCAGTAACAAAGGAAAAAGGACAGTAAGAAAACAGATTACAGAAAATCTTCTTGGGTCTTGGTTTTTTCATTATCGAAGCGCGAAAAAAATAGTGTTTTGCTAACTATTTATCCTGTTAAGTAATCCTTAACCGGGCAGTTTTTGGCTGCAGCTCACTCAACTGAAAAATTTCTAGACTGGAACGCACACCGGTTTGAAACTTCACGGAGTCAGATTACTCAGAATAAATGTTCCTAAATTTGCATCATTTTAAGTTTGGACTCTTTGAAGTGCTTCTAGAGACCACTAACTTACTGCCCGTCGTCAGATAAAGACTTTTAATCGGCCTTTGAATGGTTTTTTATTGTTTTAAATTGCCAAGTAGTAGAATGAGTTGATTTTTTGTTGCCCTCTGAGCAGAGGCCCTTCGATCTTCCTAGTTAAGTCGGCAAGAGGAACGGTTCGAAGGGCCTCTCCTCGAAGGGTAATTTTTTGCTAACCCGGTTTTCAAAAATCCAGCTATAAATAAGTTGCTGTTTTGAAACAAACTGTTTACCACTAAACTGAACTTCGCGTTAATTTCAGCTTATAATTTTTCATTGGCAACCTATTTGCATCTATAAGAGTTTCGTATTACGTTCCCTCAATTATTAAAAAGGTGTGCGCTTTATTAAATTGACTGAAGCAACGTCAGGATATTTGCGCCTTGGTGACGTATTTAAATTTTATAAGCGAGCCGGTAAGGACTGTTGTTTCCACGAACATGGATGCTGAAGCTCTAAAATTTTCAGATATTGAAGACGAAGACGAGGAGACTTTCCAGCTGGTCGAAAGATTAGCTTCGGTTATTGAAGAGGTCAGTTTTTAACATCTTTTATGCTCATGATACTTTCTTAACATTTGTTTAAACAACTGAGTTGGCCAAATACGGGGTAAATTTAAGTCTTTAAGGCGACAAAACAAATTATCTGGCGATATATAAAAAGTAAAACGTTTTGTGGTCTCGCTTTTGTGCTGCATGCGAATTGTTAAAATTTCCGCTTGTCAATAAACAGTTTGGAGACTCTTTGGACACGATCGCTTAGGCCCAGTTTTGATACAATGTATTAAAACAATATCACTGTCCGTATAGACTATGCTATTGCATACAGGAATCCGCGGCAGCGAGTTTAGGCGATTTTTTTATAGCTAAGTCAACTTTGGAAACGGTCCTCTGAAATAACTCCGGCTTAACCGGAAAGGAAGTGTTCGCTCTCTTTACCACCTGTAAATTGCATCTCATTTAGGAGGCGTTTTAATAGCATTTTAACGTTTCACATAGGTGAATAAAGCTTTGACGATGGGACGGTTTGCGCAGGTAGAATTGAGATAATTTTCAGTTCGTGAACAGTGTACAAAGTATAGGCTGGATTGTTGATGCTGAGTTTGCGTGCTGGCAGGAAATATACATGATAATGGATGGGTATATTCTACAGCTTCAGTCATTATTGAAGTTGTAAGTAGCCGTATAAACCTGATGAATAATTGATAAGGAGTCAGTGAGGGAAGTAATTAAAATTAAACATTCCTGACAGGTGTTCTCGCTAAAACAAACGGTATTATAACCCATTTTAATAAAACCGTTTATAGTTATCACCGTGACGCTTATTGATTGGGGGAAATGCGGCTGATATAATTTGTTGATAGAAGACTAGGTTATGGCGCACTTTGTCGGCAAAAGGCTACTTTAAGTACCATCGCTCGGCGTAATCAGATGCACTTTAAATTGAAGTTACCGAGTTATGGTTTCTTCGCTGTTATTACAACATGCGGGAAGATCACTGTTTGAAAAGAAAAATATCAACTCAGGATTAGATAGACTGGCCACAATTTAAACGTAGATTCAAGGCTTGAAGGAAAAAAAGTAATTAAAGAAATGTATATTCATCCTTTAACCTCTAGACGGTCTCTTTTGCTTTATTTGCCCACGCGTTGGTTTCAACATATCGAAATTTGCCATGGTCTACTGAACCAAAACATAGAGTCATCGCTCTTTTGAGATGGAGGCCTTTGGAAACCGGTCATTGCGTGTTTAGAGAGATTTCTACTTTCTTAAGAGCTAACGATTACAAATTATATGTACGTCTGAAAAATGGCAGGGACCGAGTGCTGTAAATAGACAGGTCTCTGCTCATGGACGGTCAACGGTGTCCAATGACCAAAATTAATACACTTTCAAATAATTTCTTGGCACCGCTCGAGCAACATTAATAAATTTATTTATATTTGATTCTTGAACTACTGGGTTAGCATTAGATCGAGCTAGTTTAAACAGAGTCCTGTAAAAAAAAAAAACAACAACAACAACAACAACAAACAAATAAACAGATAAATGGAAAGTCAATAAACACAACGAGACTTGGCACAAGAGAGCTTGAAGTTTCGTTTCGCCTAGGACTTGAATGATCGAAGTCAGTGGCAAGTTATCCTCCAAAAACATCCGCTAGGAGAAATGGATGTTTTCGCAGGCTAAGTTAAGGATGTTCTAAGACCTAATGATAACGTAATTTATTCAATGTTTTGATGAGAGCTTTGCTAACTCGAGGCAATCTGTTTGTTGCCATTGCTTATGATTTTCCCAAACAATGATGATTGTTAAACTCCAACAGCTTGGAACTGAAAGTACTGAACTAACACTTTGTATCTGACCTTTATAATAATAATAAGAAGAAAAAAACAGGTAGAATATAATTGTCATGAACATGTTTTTGCCAAAATATCATATGAGAGTCGGGGTTTGACTGAAGATTCGAGACTTTCATTGAGTACACGTAATTCTTTCATATGTCAGCTCCAAAACTCTTTAATTTGCTTTTCCAACCGAACAGATTCCTGCATTTAAAATTAAAGTTATATATAGCCTCTTCTTGTGGGCGCATGCCGAACAATAGTGCACCGGTTATAAAAACAAGAATATTTATTTTTTGCTTTACATTTTGAACTGTCTGTAATTGCGTGAATAAGTCGCAGCTAAGCATGGAAGAAGGAGACGAAAACCTGATGTTGTCACATCTAGAAAATGGCTCTGCACACAGCAAAAACAATGGAGCCAAGCAGAAAAGGAAGCCTTTACGTAAAGGAGTGAGTACGGAATTTAGCCAGCACTAGTAAGATAAATTTTTCATGGGTGTTTAGAGTTATTCCTTATGATCCAGAAGTCGTACGATCAAACTCGTCAAAAGCAGGTAAAAGATGTTTCTGATAGTTCCGTCGCGAAAGAGCGAAATTATAGGGATCTGTTAGAGAGCATCTTTTAAACTTGGATGTAAAGTTGTTCACATTTTGATTAGCAAGCAGGAATCACTCTTCGTCTTGCAAATCCTTAGTTTCATTGATATCAATGGCGCTCTTGCGTAATAGCAGAAAGTTCGGAAAGTTGAGTTTACAGTTTGGGTGTCCTGTGGTGTGCTTGAAGCGAGAACTACGCCTCTATTAAACAGTTAATCATTAACTGTACCTCGATATAACAAACATTTCGCTTGTTTTCCCAAAACTTCGTTAAATCAAAGTTTTTGATATAACGAAGCATCGATAGTTGTTATCACGGCAACTTTGGAGATTTGGCGGTAACGTTTTCGAAAATCCGGCTAGATGTACATCAGACATTTCGGTTGAGCGGAAATCAGCGATCTTAGCAGATGCCCTAGCCTCCAACAGACGTTCTTAGGGGTTCGTCATGCGTTCCTGTCCCACTAACGACGTTAGTGGGGCTACGCATGCCCCAGCAGGTTCGACACAAACATAGCGAAGTTCTTGATGCGAGGAATTTGAAAAGGATTGTCAACAATTTGCAATGGAAAACTAGCTGTTTGTCATCCGAGCTATTGGGCAAAAATAAAAGGAAAAAAAATGATAATAATTTTGGAAGAAAAAAAAATTGGAGAATCCGGGTATCGATCCCGGTACCTCTCGCATGCTAAGCGAGCGCTCTACCATTTGAGCTAATCCCCCTGAGTGGCTAGACGTGCGTTAAAATTAGATTGATTTTCTTGTTCTTTACAAGCGTTCTGCGTGTATGCAGGGTTAAGTCATGGCTACTGCTAATGGCTGGAATACATTGTTAAAACAGTTTAACAGTTTCAAAATTCGTAAGATAATTATTTAAAGTGGCTTTGTTTGCCCGTTCAAGGTTTTAATAGAGTGTTTATAAACATGTACTGGCGTGCAGAGATTTGCATAACTAGAGCAAACAGCGATACACCATTCTCTGCGCTTGACGAAAGCCAGTAACAAAGGAAAAAGGACAGTAAGAAAACAGATTACAGAAAATCTCCTTGGGTCTTTTTTTCACGAAAGCCGAGGAAGAACTTCCTTTAGATTTTTCGACTTCCCAACACTGTTCTGACTTCCGACTTCCGGCTTCCGTCTAAAAAAAATAAGAAACCTCTCCTCGGTTTTCCGTCGTATTTTTTGCACTTTTCAAACTATTTTCTCTATTTTCAAGTAGAGTTAATAAAGTAAGATATATAAGGAAGGGAAACATGTCTTGCCTTTGAATTCCAATAGTTCTCAAGAAAACTCTCAATTAATTAGTTAAGCTTCGAGAAAGCAGCGGAGGTCGATTCATGAATCCCTACCTTTGTTCCGGGATTTCGCGGGACTGTTATGTAGTAATGCCGCGAACTGTCAGCTGGAGTTTCTTGGGTTAGCAAACTAAAATACAAATCAGTGTAGCACCGTGTTGAATGACTGATGACCATGATGAATAGGTTTCACTTCAGTGATCTCGCACCATCATCAGACAAAATCTTATGGTCAGTGGCCATATGTTTTCGTCGACGGAGCTTTTACTATTATTAAAACTCAGACGTTTAAATAATAGAACGAAATGCATATCTCCATGATTGCTGACCCTGCGAAGAGGAAACGTTTTTCAGAATG
Organism: Porites cylindrica; assembly: GCA_964035525.1. Classification (NCBI taxonomy): domain Eukaryota; kingdom Metazoa; phylum Cnidaria; class Anthozoa; order Scleractinia; family Poritidae; genus Porites; species Porites cylindrica. The sequence continues at coordinate 1,138,286 of OZ037788.1, read as the reverse complement.
ACAAATTTGCACTTTTCACTGGGTCGTTAATGCTTTGTTACTGATTACATCATTAGACGGTTTATAAAATCATTCATTTTCGTTCAGTCCTTTATAACAAAAGTTCGTTATTCTTTTGATGAGATAGTACTCTGAACACTCATTATTTCCTGATGAAATGTGAATTGTTGGCTAATTCAGTTTTGACCATGCCAGTTTAAATGAAAAATGAGTTGAAGCGTGGCAGATTCTACTAGAACAGTTTTGACAGCATTATTGGTGTACGAATGAACTAAACGGTCTTCAAGATATTTGATCAAAATTTCGCCGACAAATTCAAGTCAATGTTTTGGAAAACTTGACTGATGAATTAATATACAAGGGAATAGAGTGTATGGCTGATTTCCTTGTACTCAAGTTAGAAGAAACCAGAAGTTCAAATGTTTCAAATAATCACTTCATATACGTCTATTAGCAAATTACAATATGAAAAGAATATTACGTCATAGCCCCATGATAGACGTACGTTGCCGATAATTATCGAGGGTTTAATTGACCGAGGTGTCACTGAATTAATACGATTGTCAAGTACCATCCAGCCGCCAAAATGAAGTACAAACAAGCTTTGATTCGGAACAGCGCATGTAAAAATAAAAAAATAACTTTGTCACCTAGTAAGCGGATTTCTATTGGAAGTCGCGAAAGGAGGTTTATCGAGAAATAAATCTTGTGCGATGGCTGCATCTCCAGGAAATATGTACCAAAAACAGGCGTTAAAAAAGCGACAAACTGCGTACCTACAACCTTCTTCGGGAACTTTGTCTAGAAACGATAAACAAAAAGCAGAGAAAGACATTCCTTTACATGTTCAACCTCCTTCGAGCCCGACGCTTAATCGTTCGCCGAACAACATGAGGAAGTTTAGTCAAATATCTTTACGTTCAGACTCTTCGGGTGACCAACACACAGATGCCAATGGTAATGCCACAGCAATTACTGGCAATCCTAATAAACACGCCCGTTTTAAACACCACCAGGTAAGATACGGAATTTACAGACCGCCCTAAACGACTATCACACTTTTGCGAGGTAAGTTTATTGAAGATTGTGACATCGTGTCTTTTGAAAGAGCGAGCGATTATTGACTTTAGTATTAGCATGGGCAATCAGAGGTTTCATGCCTGTATTACATCGAATAACATGCACCTATTTTCTATTGAGAGTTAATAAAGAAAATTATCGAGTTGTGGTATTAAACTAAAGGTGACGCTCAGTTGCGCATTTTAGATAACGTTTTTTATGAAATATGAGGACATTTAAAAAAAAACTTCCAGTTCCAGAGCTGTATAGCGGGTCACGTACAGTCGAAAATAAGTAATTTAAGATTTCATGTTCCTTTCTGCGATCTACCCTAAATAAACAAGTTTTGCTAGGATAAAGTCAATCATAAAGCTTAACGCTCTATAAATTTAAAGCCCGGCTTAAGGAAAGCATTTTGCTCTATCTAAGGGCCGATATTGTTACATCGTAATGGTGTGTATTTGAAGGGATTTTTATTCTCTCAAATCTACAAGTACGATGCTGAACAATTACTTTGCGTCCTACAGAAAGCTGGTAAAATTAATCTAGTTTATATGTACCATATAGACCTGAGAAACTGAAATCGTAAATATGCCGTGTTGTCGGACTTTCAGATGTAACAATTCTGCAATGATGGGATGAATTTCCTTTGTTTGCAATTACGTTCCGCTAGCTTGAGAGCGACATTTAATTCCACTGAAGTGCATGCAACAAGTTTAGCTATGGCTCTTAACGACATTTTCAACTTTCACAAAGTGAGACAGCTTTAACTTATTTAAACTCCTTAATAACAAGTCGCTTTACGGAGCAATTACTGTCGTCAGCTAGTTACTCACGAGTTCGAGTCGATAACCTGAATGAAAAGCGTCTGGACAAAGCGAGGGGAGTGTGAGTTCATACTGGGTCACTGATCAAAATTTCCTCTGTTTATATCAGTTGATATTCTTACCTCTGCCTCATCTCATCCCTTGTCTGCCGCTGTAGACGAACGATCATACGACACAGCTATGCCCCAGTTATTTCCCCTAAAGCTTTATTAAGAATTAATTACCAAAACACATGGCAGGTTGGAAGTCGTTATGTAAAGCTTCTTTGTTTGTTTTCACCTTTAACAGAAAGCAGGCAAGGGAAACAAGCTGCAAAAATTACATCTCGCCGCTTTATCAGGAAATGAAGGAGAGGTTCAAAAATTGCTTGGAAAAGGAGTTGGTTAGTAAAATCCAAACACTATGAAGTGCATTTACTGTTCGAAGTTAAAGCGTTTCTTTATTGTTGTCGTTTTGCTTCGGCCAGTCTTGAAGTATTTCGCTGGGATATCGCACGAAACTCTCTCTCAAATGTTTCGTACAGCTTCTATAATAATCAATGATTATCAAAGAAGTTCAAAGCTGAAGCTAGCTTTAGCATGCGATATCCAAACGCGCTATCCCTCACGGTTGTGGATTTTGCTTTCTCTTGCTGAATTAAATTTATTTCTGAAAGAAATGACAGCTTATGGCTTATGGCCAACAATGCATTCTGACTTCCGTGTCATTGTACATTCGGGACATGTAAGTTCTCTAGCCATGAAAGCAAGGCACAAGGCTTTTGCTCGTTGTAACAAGAAATTTAGGGGGGAAAACATTCGCTTTCCAGTCTTTAGCTCTATTTTTTGTTTAGGGGATGGCTGGTTTACCCTCACCTTTGTTCTTAATGTTCTTGTGTATTTTCCCAGCTTTTTATTCCTTGATTAAAAAAAACGGCCTCGCGAGGCAAAATTCATTCGGTAATAGATTGGTCATTATTTGGTGTCCCAGCAAAAAGAGCTCACCTAAAATAAGATTCCATAAACATCAGCGTGTTGTTCACATTTCGCACCCTTCCTACCTCTGCCCTAACTAACAAGACTAGCCACAATCTTTACCCTCGCAGAGCCGTGGCAAGCCTTTAGAAACTAGTGGGGCACAAGGATTTTAGGTAGCTCATAGTCACCGTATTTGAAAAGCACAGGGGTTTGGGTCCGAAGGACCCATTGGACTGGTCTCTGTATCTTAAAACCAGAAAATGTTTCACCTAGGTGCACAGACATCATTGTGTGCTCTGGGAGATTAATTTTTGTTTGCAACTTTTATGCATAGTCTACATGTTTTGACTTTTTGAGGCAAAAAACTGGAGATGGGGTACACGCCCCCCCCCCCCCCCGGCCCCTCCCCATGCTACGGCCCTACCCCGTTACCATCATTATCATCATAAGTGATTTGCAATTTTTATCGTTCATTTCCTTGTGCAGATGTTAATGCCAAAGATACATTCGGCAAGACACCGCTGCACAATGCTATTCTTGGCAAACACGTGACCATTGTGGACCTACTGCTCAAATCAGGAGCTGATGTGAAGTGTTTGGACGAGCGCGGTGACACGCCACTGCACAATGCTGTTAGAGTGGACAGTGAAGCCATTGTGGTGGTGAGCTTTTAAGCAACCTGGTTCTCAGGGCTTTCACTCCTTTGTATTGAGAGAAAAGTCCTGGGAACCAGTTTGTTTTTAATACTTTTTAAACACCCTGACCTTTTCTCTCATTGTTAGTCTATTATACAAACATCTTCGTATAATCCTCGGAAAACTTTGGAAATCTTCTGGAAATTAAGGGAAGCACCTGTGTTATCTTCATACTGTAACTCCAAAACCTCGTTGTTAACAATGGCTAGAAACATGAAAAAGCTTGAAGGGACCCTTTCCAGCTAGTAATTCACGTCGTACGACTGCGCCATGCTGGAGAGCAATACAAGAGACGCAATCTCAGAAGAAAAACAAAGGAAATTACAATTTTAAATGATATGAGCTCTTTGCCTGTCTTCTAACAGTGCATCCCTTACTCTTGAGCATGGTGGTTTTGTACCACATGACTGACTAGATGCAAATAACCTATTGTTTAAGATAAAATGCCGTGCAATTAGCAATTTTGAGATTGTGCTTGATCGACTGGGTCAATGTGGTGCCAAATTGCCCTTTTAAACTGTTTAAGGAGACGAACCTCGACCCAAATTTATCCTGCGCAACTTCGCAATAGCCAGTAAAAGAAGTGCTGTTATCCCCACAACAGTCCCACAGTGCATTTCGACACAACAGCGACCCAGTCCCACGCCCAAAGTCAAACTGGCCATTAGTTTATCCAGTAGAACGGAGACTGTGAAACGATAAACAGAAAATCCAATGAATGCTCCCTGTTGTCTGCGCTGCCTAGAGCTCACGGAGTAATTCTATTTATTATTAATTTTCTCTTTGCACAGCTGCTTCTAAATGACAGTAAAAGTAATTCCAATGCCAAGGGATTTGGTTCGTACACACCTCTACACATTGCTGCCCAAATTGACAGCGTGGATATTTGCAAGCAACTGGTAAGCAAAAGACATACATTCCTCTCCCTTCAGATAGACACCTTCTAAAAAAGGGACACTCTTGGTGAGGACAATTATCCAGGATCAAGTATTTGTCACTTACGATAAGCCAACAAGAATTGTATCCAGTAAACTGGACCTATCGCTGACTCATTGATGTCGTAGCTTTAACTTATCGCATGCGACAAAGTTGTACGGTCCTGTTACCTCTCAGATCATAACAAAGGCACTGGCGACGAACGAAAGTACCGAAAATGGTGGATCCTAGTAGGACGCTATCTGCGTTTTAAAGCTGAATTTTCGATCACTTGTCCTTCTTAAAGGCATAGGCCTTGATCAAATTTCTACACTTGACTGCTCTTCTGGCCGGCCCCAGCACTACTGTATTTCCTTATAAGCTAAACCATACAGTTGAACAAGCGGAGCTACTATTAACAGTCCAGCTAGCCAGACTTTTCACACCGTTTTCACATGACGTCACAGTGGCCATATTAGGGTTCCGAAACAATGTAAAGGGCTAGACCAACTTTGTCGCATGCATTTAAGCCGAACCTTTAATGCAGTGTCTTTTTTCTTAGGTTGAGCACGAAGGTGATATCAGTCAGAGAGCTGAAGATAAGATGACGCCATTTGGTATGGCAGTATCCAAGGGAGCACAATCTGTTGCTGAATACCTTGTCAGTATTTGTAAGTGTCCTAATATCACATGATCATGATTTTCCCGCCATTTTTAATCCTTGCCGCCTCGCGTTAGACAAGTCTAACGCGGAACTGGGCCTTGTGGTATGATCTATGAGTGACTAGCAAAACGCTGATGCTACAACGCATGCGTAACTAGCGTTTTTCAGTTTGAAGAGTGGAGGCCTCCCCAATTAACTTTCAACTATTTGATAATTTATTATCTTTGTTTCTTTCAGTGGACGAAAAACAACTTGACAAAGACAATCTCCTTTGTAATGCTGATAATGAAGGAAGCACCTTGCTACATCTAGCAGTGGACAGCGGAATTCCACAGGTAAGTGCATGCGCAGCTTTAGAGTACTGTGTCATGGCTACCTGGTTCATTTTTCTAACAATGCCAATCACCTGTCCTAATTCGCTATGGAACTTGAGAAATCGAAATTACTTGTGAATGACAAAATAACAGCTTCGTGGCAAACAAATATGTCTCATAAGCCTTATATCCAACGCTATAGACAACAAAAATGAACTTTGAGAAACTGCTAGGCTCGTGCCACAGCTTCTCAGGCACCTGAAACTATACTATTTCTTTCAGTTGATCTCATCAGCCTAAACCGGCCCCCCCCCCCCACCCCCCTGAAAGGAAACACAATTGTCTTCTTTCAGCTAAGAGTTCGCATGGTCTTACATATCGTCGATGAAGTAAAACTGGATCGTTTATAAATGTAAAACGTATATTAAGAATTGAGAATTCTTTTTCCTCAGATCGTGTCTCTGTGCCTGCAAATTGGAGCAAATGTGCGGCAAACAAAGGTAATGGCCAATTACATCAAACACTATCTTACTAGCTCAGCTTTTCCCCAGCTCAGGAATTCCATCAAAAACGTCTTTGCTTAAGCTCGCTAAAACAGGGCTGTTTCAACACAAAAATATATCCACTTTTGTAGGAGGCGGACAACAGTACAGCGATTCATCTGGCATGCACACAAGGCTCGCTGGAGATAGTTCAGCTGCTGGTCGGAGCAGACCGTGGTGTGTGTAAAGAAGAGATACTAGATGAGCAAGGAATGGTACCCCTGCACCGGGCAGCGCTGAACAATCACGTGACTGTTGTCAGCTACTTAGTAGATCAGGTATGACGTGTATTTTGTCTCTATACGACCGACGGACTGCAAACCAGCCCGCATTTTGGCGTTGGTCAAAAACGCCCAAGCAGTCAATCAAAAGATCGAGGGTGAAAAGGAATGAGTTACAATAACGAATAATCCCGAGCATTTGTTAAAAATGTGGTACCATCCGTGGTATAAAATTCACAGCTACAAGGTGAAGCATATGAGGTCCACTGGCTACCATTCTTTCTTGCTGTCATTTCTATAACGTAAAGTCGACCTAAGTGACTGTAAGACCAGCTACAGTTGGATGTGGAAAGGTCTTGATCTTCCACTCAACCTCCCCCCCCTCCCCGTCCACGCCAATTTAACACATCTTACAACAAACGACAATTCTTTCCATTATTGTATCGACCACCAGGTGGTCCATACGAGTACGAAGTCCGACAGTACTAAAGAAGACGAGGGTATGTAAGTGTAAGTTCCCACTCTTTTCAGGGTGCTCCGGTGGATCCCCGAGACATTCAAGGTCGCACCCCCCTTTTCTTAGCTGCGTCAGCTGGTGGAACAGCTACTGTTCAATTGCTAATGGACCGGGGGGCCGATGTAACACTTAAAGATGTGGAATTGCGCTCACCCTTGCACGTAGCAATTGCGGATGGAAATTCGTCCACCATGGAAGCCTTACTCAAGGTAATACGTTTGGTAATTAAGCAAAAAAATGGCTACTTACATGTTTAACCGCCTCCCGGTTAGCTCAGTTGGAGATTCGCGCCGTGATTTCAGATCTTCTGTCAGTTCAGATGTCGTGGCATTGGGCGGTAACGTTAAGCTGTTGGCCTTGTCCTCGTCATCCTTTCTTATCAGTTGGAAAGTGACGTAAAAGAAGCCACCCTGCTGTTCGAAAAGAGTAGGGAATGTAGACCCCGGTAGTGTGGTCTATCTCGCTTGAGGGTAGAGGACTGTTGCCGGTCCCGCAGTAATTGGCTTTGAGGGTCCCTTTTAAAATGGCGTATCAAAATAAATGAATAAACAAATGATTTAGCCGTTCGGCGGAACTGGACAAAGATGTACCATGTAACAAAAGTGCTGATTGTGTTTGACAGAGTTTGTGCCAATCCTTGCGCCTTAATCCTCATGAACAAACAGCAATTTCAGCCAGAAGAGGCAATTTACGCTCTTTGTTTTCAAAGCATATGTGTGCGGCCTGATAAACAAGCCGCGGGCGGACCAGCGCTATGCTGTTGCTGAGAACATAGTTGGGAAAAACGTTTCCTAGAATCGCTTGATTCGCTCCTAGGATCTGAAGAACTAGCACTCAAACCATCATCATTGAATTTGTTTACAATGACGTATTTGCTTACCAGATCATTTACAGCTACATTATTTTTATCTGTTATCTTTTCTTATAGAGCCCTGCGGCGAAGGCGTTAGTGGTTGATAAGGACATTACTGGATACACCCCAGTGCATTACGCTGCACGGGCTGGTTACTTGCAGGTAAATGTCCTTATCATCAAGGTCAGGTATTTCTAAATTCCATTTCATATCACAAAAAGCAACACACTACTGGCATCTCAGAGCTCTCGCAACCAATAACCTCATGACCTAACTGACAGACGACCAATAACATGGAGATTTAACTTGCCCAATCAGGTAACTAACTAGTCGAAAATACAGCAATTGACTGTACACAATTTACTCTGGTGACTCTAACGTTGAATTACTCTCAAACGTCATTCACTGAAAAACAGTCCTTTTCTGGACTACACACACGGACAATCATATTCAGCCTATTAACTTAACGGGGCTGTGTCACGGCAGTCCAGTTCATTTTGTTTAATTTTGCCAATTACTCGCCGTCAATCGCTATGGAACTTAAAGTAAGCAAACAAATTACATGTAAATGACAAGATCAGAGATCCGAGACAAACCAATATGACTCCTGAGCATTATGATTGAAGTTGCAAACAGCAGAGATCAACTTTGCAAAACTGTTAGGCTGAACAGTTTTCAAAAACCCTAATTTCAATCCGTTTCAATCTTCTTCAGTTTTGTCCATCCGTGGTATCTGTTGTATCTGTTATGCTATTTTAACCTTCTTTTAAAGTTTTAAGCTGTTATTTTTATGTTTCTCTTAATTTTACGGGCATTTTGTAATTTCCTAATTTGGCTGAATTTCGTGACACAGCTCCTTTAATAATTGTTGTTTCTCTATCTGCAGCACATCGCTCTCTTCATCAACAAGAACAAGGCGGCTCGTCAAGTGACGTCAGACTCACTGGATACACCTCTTCACATCGTTGCTCGGTACGTTTTGCGGACCTACGAGAAAATCTAGGCGGATACCTTATTACAGCAAATCAAACGCTTCATGACAACGTGAATTTTAATTTAAGTCGTATCAATTTATGTAAACGTTAATTTCCGCGCCATTAGTAAGGTGGAGAGTTAATTATCGCGACTTTAATGTCTATTATTTTGGCCTCAAATTCTTGATACACTTTTGACAGTCTTGACCTCATGAAAGAGGAGTACAGTGTTTTATATCCTGAAATGGTCTATGCAAACGCGCTCTTTTAAGGAATTTGTTGTCGAACTTAAATCAGTGTTTGCTTTTTTCAGGTATGGTTGGCTGCAGATTGCTGAAGTATTACTGGAGAAGAGAAATGTCCGAATAATCAATTTACAAAATAATCAGGGAAAAACTCCCCTTCATTACGCTTGCCACGAAGGGCATGAGCACATAACCAAGCTTCTGTTGATGGAGGGCGCTACGCTTGAAAGGTGATATAAAGATGACTACCTTGCAAAACTGTGCCATGTTACCTGCAAATGTTGACCGATTCACTTCCATAAATTTGTAAAACCACTATATAACAAACCACCTAACGACTGATCTTGCGCGAAACAAGGTTAATTTATTGTCCTCGAAACTCAGCAATGAGGTGCTCGAGAAACAAACTAAACTCTCTCCCACTGACCAGTCATTCAATGGTGAATATGACATGGTTTTTCGCGTGACAGTGGCCCTTCATTAGTCCGGCTATCTTGTTCTGAGTATTAGCTTTATAATAAAAACCATGTAATTTGACTAATTTCCCTCGTCAATTTATTGGTAGAGATCATCATGACCGCACTCCACTTCACATGGCTGCTGTCAATGGCTCCGAGCGCTGTGTGGAGTACATACTGCAGACTCACCCTGAGAGTCTCAACGCTCTAGATAAACATCAGGTGCAGTGTAACGAAACTGACTATAGGTACTATTGATTGGTTGCATCCGAAAAGCGTATTCCTAATGGAGTCTCTCGCAGCGCTTCTCTCTGTTTTTGATGTTTTTGAGCTACCCCCACTCCTCACAGTTTTTTTTTCCCAGGGGCTCTCTCTCCGACGGGAACTGGTATCTATTTTGAACTTCTCTAACTCATGGTCATGATCGTGCAGTCAAATCACTTCCCTACTCCCCCTGCCTGTCTGACGCACTTGCGGATCAATTAAGGTTTTCTAGGAAACTGCCCACCTACCCCTCCCCTAAGCCATCATTTTGCCCTAAGTGAGGAGTAATTGTTAATGTTAGCTCAGGGGTGGGGGAGGTGGGCAGTTTCCCAGAAAACTAAATTTATCCGCACTTGCAATAGCCCACGCTCGATATTTTAAAATTCTAACATGACTCCGAGGCTTTAGGGTGACTAGAAAAGAGTTTTTTAAAAAACAAAATCAATAGATTGAAGGCATGTTGTCAGGATGGCCGAGCGGTCTAAGGCGCTGCGTTCAGGTCGCAGTCTACTCTTGTAGGCGTGGGTTCGAATCCCACTTCTGACATGTTCACATTTTTGAAACTCTATCTTTTTGTTTTCGTTTTTGATGTTGTGATGGTGGTTGTTGTTGTTGTTTTATTAAAATCTGGTAAAATCGTTCAAAGGATAAAGGAATCGAAAAAGACTTCTTTCGTCGTTACACAGGCAAAACGTTCAGCCGTTAAACTTTCGTTTCACGAGGACATACGGTATTCTGCTTATCCGTGCCATTCTAAATAGAATGTTTACGCTGTCACTCTTGTGTCAGGATGGCCGAGCGGTCTAAGGCGCTGCGTTCAGGTCGCAGTCTACTCTTGTAGGCGTGGGTTCGAATCCCACTTCTGACCTTCTTTTATAAAAATGGTTGAAACTCTATTTATATTTATATATTTTTTTTCTATTCAGAACACGGCCCTGAACTTGGCTGCAACTACTGGCCAGGCATCTCTCGTGTCATATCTGCTGTCCGTAAAAGAACAAGAAATCCTGTTAAACAAGTATAACCAGAATGTGCTAGACCTTGCCATATCCAACGACAAAGAAGAGGTTGCGATGGCCATAATTGAACATAGCAGGTTGGTACTAAATGATTTCTCGAGGCGCGCAAGGAAGAGCTCTTTGTAAAGACACAGCCTTTGGCGGAGACAACCTCGAAATCACGACACGCGAGGTAGACACGCGTGAATCCCTCGTGCGGCTTGAAATGAAATGCGCTTACTTTGTAGGCTTGTATTCGAAGTACTTTTGCTAGTCATGTCTGCAAATGGGAATAATAAATAACGTGGTTGCCAAGCTGCATACCATAATTTTTTACAGCGGAGCACCACGGAAGAAACTTTGGTTATCTTTGTATCCAAGAAATTTTGATTTGGACAAAATTGTCCGTACGTACTTCCGCCCCTTCATGTTAGAGGATGTGTTATGTCTTACTTACTAGATTTAAAGTCTAAGGTATATACATACTGTGTTTAACTTATTATTAAATGGACATGCATGTTATGACCGTTGACAGCTGTCATAATAGGGTATCCGCTGACCAATATCACATGACTGTATCGCGAGCTCATTGAGGTGACGTATTTTTAAGTAACCGCTTATTACTTTTCAATTGATCTAGGCACAGGTCCATTTTTAAAGGAGGATTTCAGTTGGCTTCTTGCGTACGGCAAAAGTTGAATTACCTAAGAAATAAGTTTCCTAACAGATCCCTCGAGAGCTTCGCTTTTGGTCTTGGCTGGATATCTAGTTACTGTGAATAACTAAGTATTCTATCTGTCCTAAATTATAGGTGGAAAGAGGTGATTGACACCACTGAAGGTGGAGGTGTATCTCAGATTCAGACACTTGTGGCAAAAATGCCTGACGTAGCAGAGGTATGTACACTTCATTCTCAAACTCACCAATAATTCATGAAACGAAATTAAGAAAATGTCACCACGTGAGTCCCGAGGGAACTCCCATATCAAAGATACCGGGATGCTCGTCGGAGAGTTAGCCGGCTCCATTAAATCCCATCCCAACTGTAGAACATTTTATGTCATATGAAAAAATTAGCAATTATTGTACGAAGTTGAGCAAAATATCGCGATCAGCAGATCAATTATTCGGCTTCGGCAAGTAATTGATCTAGAGACACTCACAAATCACGATATTTTGCGATAACCGAGTTCAATAATTGTTTTATCATTCGATCACCTTGTTTGTTTTTTTTTAATGAATATCCTCGGGAAGTGAAGCGATCTGCCATATTCACGCCAGAGAGATCGCAAGAAGGAGAAAAGCACGGTTTCCTTAACGCATGTGCAGAATATTATTTGCAGCCAAACACAGTTGGACGGCATTGCGCATGAGCACACCATTATTTGTAGGCAGTTATTTGCAGGTCACGTGGTGGGCTCTCGGCCAATGAAAAGGAAGAAACATTTGCATCGAATGATGATACATTTTGCTGCCTACTTTTACGCGGTGAGCGTCGTGTTTGGGACACAATGTGTATTGTCGTATCTTGTAATCCTTTTTTTATTCTTAACTGTCTTCAAACAAATTTCATTGCTTTCTTTTGAAATTACTCACTGGCTGACTTTTTTTCTCCAGCGCGTTTTAGACAATTGCGTTGAACAAGATGGAGATCCAAGTAGTAAAGATTTCAAGGCAAGATACTGAAACAGTGCTCTTTTACTTTAGTCATTTTACATTATTCATAAGTGTTTTATTACCCTCACCTCCACAAAAATTCCTTTCTCCCGTTTAGTCCACCACACTATTTGATATACATTTACAAAATGATACTGAACGAGACCATAGAGAAGCTTAATGTATCGAGCTTTCCTTGTATCCAATTCGAATAATGGATTGACGGCTCTTTATTTGTTAGGTAACATACGATTTAAGGCTAATACAAGGGAAGCAGAGCACGACCAGTCCATTGGAACACTCTCTTGACGCGCTTAAGGTATGAAATTCCCCCAGCTTTCTGCTAGTGATAAAAGTTCTTGCTTGAAATCTGTATGATTGCGTTAAAAAGTACATCTTCAGCTAATTCGTCAGGATGGCCGAGCGGTCTAAGGCGCTGCGTTCAGGTCGCAGTCTACTCTTGTAGGCGTGGGTTCGAATCCCACTTCTGACATTATTTTATATCATAATATTACTTTTTTATATTATTATTTTTTCATTCTCCTGCAAGTGTTCTACATTTTTTCTGGTTTTGTGTTCATTCTTATGTTTTTCCGCAATAGCCCACGTTCGATAAATTAAAATTCTATCATGACTCCGAGGCTTTAGAGTCAAAATTGCAAATTTTTCACGACTCCATTGTCTCGCAATTCCCAAAAGAGAATTATAAGCACAAAGAAACCCAAACCAAACATAGAGAAATGACCAGAAGCCTCGGAGTCTTGATAGAATTTTAATATATCGAACGTGGGCTATTCGTGATCACTGTCCGTAAGTATTGTGGTGGTGACATGTGCTATTTTTGGAGACGCAGTTGACTAGAAAAGAGTTTTTTAAAGAACAAAATCAATTAGATGAAAGCATGTTGTCAGGATGGCCGAGCGGTCTAAGGCGCTGCGTTCAGGTCGCAGTCTACTCTTGTAGGCGTGGGTTCGAATCCCACTTCTGACATTATTTTATGCCTTGCAAGTGTTCTATATTTTTCCGGTTTTGTTGTCGTTCTTATTTTTCCCTTTTTTTGATTTGTTCCATGTCTGTTCTTCTTCTTAAGACCATGGCAGAACGACGGCGGGAAAAATGTTTGACTCACCCTGTGTGCTACGTCCTCATGAATATTAAATGGTTAGTTTCTCTGTTCTTCCTGGGTTTTATATGTTATCCATTTTCTGTCAGCGTGCTCCGGGTTTGTTTTCTCGTTTTGATTGGCCAAAAAAAATTCGCGCCACCTTCTTAGCCAATCATAGATAACTTAACAAGCAATCCTGAGGTGGGCGCTCATGTTTTCCCGCTCTGAAAGAGGCAACTCAGATTAGTTGATTGTGATTGGCTAAGAAACTGCTCAAGATATAATTTGGGCACTGGACTGGAACGAGATAGGATGAGGGATTGGTATCTTCAGATTGAAAGAAAAATAATAGAATATCTGTTTATTTTTTTCTGTTGTAGGAAAAAATTTGGATGGATAACCTTTATCGTCAACTTGTTGCTTTATTTGGCGTTTCTTCTTCCTTTTACTGCCCTGGCTGTTAACCTCAAGATCAACATTTGTGTCCTGTGCAATTATAGCTTCTGTAACAAGACACCTGCAATTCCCAATGGCCAGTTAGTAAGTCAAAATGCCAAATACAAAAAACAAAAATGAACTTTGAAAAACTGTTCGACTAACAGACCTAACAAGTTTTCAAAAACCACAATTGCAGTCCGTTTCAATCTTCTTCATGTTTGTCCATACGTTCATGGCTTTTTATTTGCCATGTCATTTATACCTTTGTTTCGTGTTTTGAGCAGTGATTTTTCTGTTTCACTCAGGGGTTTCGTGGCAGATCCCGTTGTTTGAATTTTGATAAATTTCATGATACAGCCTGCTTCTTGAAAAAGATCTGCTTCGGCTCCAAAGGGCCAAATTAGCCTTGTAGGCACAATTGACTCCAATGTGAATCACAACAGCCTTACAATTATGTATTCCAGCCCATAATGTTACACCCAAAAATATTACACTCCAAAAAACTACTCCCATTTTGCTTGCCAAAACAGGTTTTGTAATTTACTTTTTACATGGCTCGTCGTTTCGTTTACTAGATTTGCGCCCGATGACTTATGGGGTTTTTTCTGGTTCGTGATATCTCATTTCTGGCAACCCCGTGGTTTTGTTTGAAAGTAAAACAATAAGGGAAATTAAGTTTGTCCTTGTCACCTTAAAGAATATATAGAAAACTGGAAAGAGAGCGCATTTGCAGGGAGCCACATCACTCTCCAGACGTTTACTTTTTAAATTCAGTGAAAGGTTTGAGCCTAGGAGTCATTTCATATTAAAGTAGGTTGGGTATGATCGTCCGGGTGAACGTAGTCCTGAATAGGACTGTTGTTGTTGACAGTGACGGACGTTTCGACAACCTTTGCGGAAGTCATTTTCAGAGTCAAGTCAACAGTTACCGGCACCGTAAAAACGACGGAATCAAGCAAAACGAACTACGAGAGAACGACTGGACAACTGACATTTGGCTAACAATAAACGACTGTTTAACTGTGACAATAGACGGATCGAAACGCACCAATGACATTAAGAGTCTTCATAGCCAATAACGTCACGGCTTAACTGACAGGCGACCAATAACATCGCGACTTAATTGACCAATCAGGTCAACAACCAGAGTTTAATACCATCAACTGACGTGATACAAATCACTTTCACTCTGAAGATGACTTCCGCGCAGGTTGTCGAAACGTCAGTCACTGTCAACAACAACAGTCCTATTCAGGACAACGTTCTCCCAGACGATCATACTCAACCTACTTTTTAAATTCCCTTGCTCAGTCTCCTTGTGTTTCAGAAACTTTTGCGATGTCATAAATTGTGCCTCTGTGGAGAAAAGAGTTTTTCCGTATTTAATTGATTCTCTATTCAACACAACAACATCACGTGTTACAGGAGTAGTTATATATCTCCTTATGCCCTTTACTCTGTTCTTTTCAGGAGTGGCACGATGAAATTGACACCTGCAACACATCTGACAAGGTGACGCAACACTCTTGTATTTTCTCTTTCTTTTTTTTTCCCCATTTTTTTTTCCTTGGTCCGGTTTCACTCTGTCAGCAGAACCTTTCTTTCGTTTGCTTGATTTTTGCGTACCCTTAAAAGCCTCTACATGAATCGATCAAGATCTTTGTTGCGCATGCGCTGCATGTTGCTAGGATACCGTTTCGAACCTATGACTAATAGCTCCACCCTTGGTTCAGCGGGCTCAGTTATGACCATCAGTTATGACCATCTGGATGTTCGGAACTCGAAAAAAACAGTTTGACGAGAGAAAACGAGATTAACTAGTCCAGGGGTTTGGCTGCGGTGACTCCAAATGCATGACGCGTGACTCGGAATGGAGGTCTAGGTGCTTTACTCGAAAGGGAAGGAGAATGGAATTTGGAAGCGAAACCGCGCGCGCCCGGAATCCCCCTTCCCTTTCCCTACGCAGGCTATTGAGCGTTTTCACATGACGTCACAGCGGCCATATTGGTGTTCCAAAACAATGAAAGGGCGGCCATGTTGGTGTTCCAAAACAATGAAAGGGCGGCCATGTTGGTGTTGCAAACCAATCCTGTGCGAGTTGAACTCTTTCTTGTGTAAACGCTTTCTTTTGTTCTCATAAATTTGCACAGATGCTTGCCACGTGAGTGAAAACGCTCTATAAATAAATTTGTTGGCTTCACAATAGAGCTTCAAGTAAAATGTAAGTGTACTTGGAACCTACTTCGAGTATGAAGGGGTAAAATGTACCCACTTCAACTTTACTTGGTGACCATGGAAACATTCGTGGTTCAAAGAAGCCGAAGTTCGCCCTAAAGTTTGGTCTAGACCACACTTGAGAACACACTTGACCAATGAGAAATGGAAGCCATGTGCACGATTTACGTGCACGTGAAGCAGTTCCAAGATACTAATGAACGGAGGGATTCAGCTTGTACTTCAAGCTTTTTTACTTTGTCAACAAGTGTGAAGCCATGCTTTCTACAGAGCGACTTTTCCAAGTGCACTTAAATCAAGTTCTTACTTGAAACTAACTTCGCTTCTAGTGTGAAGCCAACAACTGACACAAATAAAGTGCGTTTTTTATATACCTTGGCGCAAGAACATTTTGTTGTTGGAATCACATGGCATTAGTCATCACTAGAAATAGTAAGACACTATAAAACTGAGGCAATTTATGTTTGATTTTAGTTTATGTAAATGTTCAAGAATTTGATTATGAACGTATTTACATTGTTTGCTTATATTACAGACTGTCGTGTTTCTGCATTACTTTGTAATTATCTTTGCCTCGATTCACCTCATAAAAGAAATTATGCAGCTTGTTCGCCAGGTAAGGATCCGTTAATTTTTCTTAAAAAAAACTTTGGTGCAAGTTAATTTTATTTCCCTACTTTTAGCCGATATCACCTTATTGACAGTGTTATTTATTATTTAAATAAACCATTCGGTATTAAAATGTTAGGACACGAAGACCGAAAACAGTTACCGTAAAATTCCGAAAATAAGCCCCTCCATGTATAAGCCCCCCAAACCAGTAACGCAAAAAACACTCCGTTAAATCGCCCCTCCAAATATGAGCCCCCCGGGGGCTTGTACTTGGAAAATTGCCCTCAAATACAAAGTAAGACAAAGCAAAAACGATAAATTCACCTTCAACTATAAGGCTAGCCCGATCGATTTTGAAATGCAAATATCCCTCCGTAGATAAGCCCCTCCAAATATAAGCTCCTCCAAAAATAAGCCCCTCAAAAAGGGCCT